>NDGM011093173.1:0-12437 GCA_002564305.1 Octomys mimax
GGGGAGATGGCTCAGTAGGATAAGCGCTTCCCTGGCAAGTGCAAGGTTCTGAGTTCAATCCCCAGTTCAGAAAAAAAAAAAAAAGCATTTTAGAAAATGCCACTATGGCTCTAGTACCACAACTAACAGAATTAAAAGTCAGTGTTAGAGGCCGGGGAGATAGCTCAGTAGACCAAGCGCTTGCCTGGCAAGTGCAAGGGCCTGAGTTCAATCCCTAGTTTCACACACACACACAAAGTCAATGTTTACACTTTGACAATGTAAACATTTATGTCTTCTGTAAATCTGGTCAGAAATTGCTTTAGGTTTTCTTGAGTAAGTTGAATAGTCTACAGGAAGCAGAGCCCTGGGCATTAGTGATCCAAAGTGAGATAAAAGACTAAAATAAAATGCCGGGTCTCGCGCCAGTTTTAGCACTAAAGGTCTGGGCTTTGGTCTAGGTCGGCACGGCATCTGTGTGACAGAGAACCGGTTGAGTCATGCTATGTTTTCCATCTTTTGCATTTTAAGAGACTCAGTGCATTCCTTCCCGAAGTTTGATTGAATTCTCTGCACATTTGCTGCATTACTCATGTAGGTGGCGGTCCTGTCCTTGTGGGATTCCAGAAATGAAAGCCAGAGGCAGAAGCTTAAGTCACTCTTCTGGCCAGTGCGGGCCTCCGAATCACAGCATCGTGATGGCTTTGTGCTCCTCGCCCCGATATCTTGCTCAGTATGTTGGTTCTGTGGGCCCCTTTGAGTTACAGGAAAGTCCTGCTGTCCCCACTCTGACCTGAGCGGACGACTCTGTCCGAGATGTTCTATAAGTGGCCAACGAGCAGCCACCAACTGTACGTCTGCATCTCTGTACCACGAAAATCCCTTCAGCGTGGTCCTCAAGATTCAACAGCACGGTCAAAAACTTTGCAAGCATCAAGTCAATCAAAACTGAAGATGAGCCCTAATGAGTGTTGAGTTCTCGGGCTTTGGGTGTACTTCCTTTGTAGATTTTTCAGTTCTCTGCTAATTTTACAGTAACTGTTTCATTTAAATTTCTTACACGCTAACTTCCTTTGTGCGCTTGAAATAAAATTGCAGTGTAAAAAAGCCAGTGTTTAATAGCACCCATATTTAGGCGGCCCATTTTGTGTCAAAAGGGTTATTTTATGGCTTGTTGCAATCCATACCAGGTATAGTACTTAGAGTATCCTTTAAAGGCTTCTTTCTTTCTTTCTTTCTTTCTTTCTTTCTTTCTTTCTTTCATTCATTCATTCTTTCTTTCTTTGATATGGAGTCTCACTGTGTAGCTCAGGCTGTCCTTGAACTCACTTTGTAGCCCAGGCTGGCCTGGAATTCAAGGTGACCCTGCTGCCTCAGCCTCCCGAGGGCCGGATTACAGGCCTGCTACCACACCTGGCGTGTACACACAGCCAGTACCTGTTGTGGTGCTCTTCTACCGCTTCTGTTCTGCCTGTGACCAGGACCTGTAGTCACAAGAGCAACCTGCTCAAGGCCTGAGCCCGCAAAGGGTGTTGGTAGGAAAGGTGGCAGCCCCTAGAAACATACACAGGGAGCTGTAGGGGGCCCTGGTTTGTCATCAGGCGGAGGTGCCTGTGGCTGGAATGGTGTTTGGTTCTTTGCTACACATGTGGGGCCTGGCTTGGGGCCTGTCACCTGCAGGAAGGAGTCTTGGTCATCATGAGAATAGGAAGCGGGGCTTCTCTGGAGCTACTGGGAGGTGGCCTGGGCCTGAAGAGTCCTGAGGAACAGGGTCTGTGTCAATGTGTGACAAGCACTCATGGTAGTCTTTCCACTCTAAGTCACTCTCTTGGCCTCTGGCTGACAAATGACACCATGTTTGAGTCACTCTCAGGGCCCCCTCAGGAGCCTTCTTAGTCTCACTCTGACGATGGCCTCTTGTGTTGCGTGACAATCATCTCTGCTGGGGATGTTTCCCTAGGAACCAACCATACCATCCTTGATTACTGGAACCCTTGTCCCTCTAGGTCCCCTCTGCTGCCCTCTCCCCATCACGCCTCCACACACACACGCACACTATGGGGCTTTCCTGGGGATACCAGGCCAGTGAGGCAGGTGCAAACTCCGTGTGGGGGACTGGGTTGCTTTAATTTTCTAGGTCACTAAGCTCTGGAAGTGCCTCAGCAGTAATCCGGGTCGGAGGTGGAGCCCACCCGCTCCCCAGGTCTTTCTGGGGTTCTGGTGTCGGGGGCTCTGCTGTGGGTGATCATGGTGGTAGGCGTCTCCACAGACGGTTCTTACCTGGTTACTAGTTCTAGGGTTCTGGACAGGTATAGGGGCTGCAGGGACAGAGCACCAGGGGCCAGAGAGAACGGGGTAGCCTCAGGAATCCCCCACACCTGTCCGCCTCTACCTAGGAGCGACCCCAGCAGGAGGCTCTGGCTGCCACAGTGCGCCATATTCCCTGCTGAGCAGTGCCTGGAGACAAAAGCATGGGTACCCCTGTTCACTCGAGGGGGCTCTGGGCTCAGGAACCTCCCCCAACCCCAAGCCCCTGCTCTCCCTTCTTCCTCTGCCCTGACCTCCTTCTGGACTCTCTGGCCTCTGCCCCCTGGAGATTCCTCTGCTGCTTTCACTTCCTCCCACCCCCTCCTGGGCTTCCTGCCCACTGACCAGGGCCTGTGTCCCTGCTGGCAGGTGCCCAGGTACC
Organism: Octomys mimax; assembly: GCA_002564305.1. NCBI lineage: Eukaryota > Metazoa > Chordata > Mammalia > Rodentia > Octodontidae > Octomys > Octomys mimax. The sequence goes on from NDGM011093173.1 coordinate 2,669, forward strand.
ACAGGAAGCCCCCTCCCCACACCAGGTCCTCAGCCAACTGGCTCAGGTGGGGGGCCAGGGGGGCCTCTCTGGGGATGTGACATTCAACTGAGACCTGAAAAACAGGATCAGTTGCATGTAATTTAGAGCCCGAGGGGCCACTCCTCAGATTGGTGTGCAGGTCCTGCCAAACGGGGCAGTTTTCTCCTTGGTCTCCTCTCAGCCCCTTTGGGATTCCTGGGGAGCCAACAGGGCATGAAGTGGGCTCAGGGCCCATGATGCCTCTGTCCCAGCAGTCCCTATACCTGTCTCCACCTGTACCCCAAACAGTCTCCCCAGGAGATGGGGCTCCCGGCTGTGTGGTATTGGGGGTAGAGGCTGAGGTCCAGGTTCCCTCAGAGGTGCTCTGAGGTCCTGCCTGCCCCTGAATTGTCTCTTAGCTGCTGTGTTCTGGATCCAGAGGGGGGGGGGTCACTCTCTGACTCTCCCCTGAGGCCTGGTGACATTCTCTGGGCACCGGCCAAGAGGCCAGGCTGAGGAAGAAGTCACAGACTGCCCTCTGATCTGTGGCAGTCTCAGGGGGTGCCGGCCCCGGAGCGTGGCCTGCAGGGTGATCCCTCTGGACTGAGCGTCCCTCCTGCCCTGTCTGGTCAAGGGATGGAGCCTCTTTTCACATTGGTCTTGGGGCTCTCCTGACACCCTGAGAAAGGCTGCATCAGGAATGGGGCCCTGCTCGCTGGATCGTCGATTGCCCACATCCTCAGATTGCAGGCCTGTGAGTCATCCCAGCTCTTCATCTAAATAATGATTAAATGGAGAAGATCCCTGAGAGCTTATAGGCTGGAGCATCAAAAAGCACACGAATCTTCAACATGTTTAAATTATTTACATATCACAACTTTTTTTTTTTTTTGAGGCAGACAGAGCCTTGCTGTGGAGCCCAGGCAAGCCTTGAAGTCACAGCGACCCTCCTGCCTCAGCCTCCTGAGTGTGGGCAGATGTGCGCTACCATGCCCAGCATAAATATCACAACTTTTATAGTAAGACCGAGCCATGAACTGATAATGCAGCCCCTGGCTCAGGCTGGGGGCTCAGGCTGGGGGCCAGGGAGGCCTCCCTGGGGATGTGACATTTAACTGAGACCTGAAAGACAGGGTCAGCGGCGTGTGACTCAGAGCCTGAGGGGCCACTGCGACCACATTTGTCCCTGAGCTTGCCCGGCCATGGTTGGGGACTCAGGAGAAGCAAGTGTTCCCATGAGACAGCAGGGCGTGCTCACACACAGCTCTCCAGCAGAGGCAGCCGTGACACACGTGGAGGCCAGGCCAAGAGGGCAGGACGTTGGTGGGAAGAGTGCAGTGACCTCCCCCGCTGCCTGCCCTCTTGCTCTCTCCCTTCAGCTGGCTGCTGGGCGCTGGCCCAGGCAGGAGCCAAGGAGCTGTGGAACGTGCAGTCCAGAGCCTGCCCTGGGCTCTGGCGCCCCTTTTTGAGCCTTAGCATTGGGAGCTCCAGGGGGCGCACTCAGCTGCTCTTTCCAGAGCCTGGTGGGACACTGTGGCCCTGGGCCTGCTGGACACGGCTTGCGTGCATCTCTAGCGGGCAGCTACGGTGGCACTGGCTCTCCGCCTAGAACAACAAGCACCTTTGTCCCCCATGCTCCGAGGGCCGGGGCAGGAGCATTCCTCTTGCACATTCACCCCTCCCCAGGCCGCAGAAGCCCCTCCTTCCCTGTGCACCCCTCCCTGGGCTGCAGCCTGCCTCCTCCCTCTCCTCCCTGGGATAAACCTATGTCCTGGGCCCCATCGCTGCTGTAGATCCAGGGGCACTGTACTAGGGTTGCAAGTCCCTGTTCACTGGCCCTGGTGGATTCTCCAGGGAGTCATTGGAGCCTGCGGCCAGGCCATCAGCAGCTGGTGGGATCCAGCCCACCACCCTCACCTCTGATGATTTGGATAATTTTCTGGGAAACATCCAGGTTTCTCATTCCCTGACTCCAACCTGCTCTACCTCGGGGCGGGGGGAGGCCCTATCTTCTCTCTGTGACCCACAACTTCTTCCTCCTCCCTGGGCACCAGCACCTCAGGCAGAGTTGGCTGGCGACAGGGCCCTGCGTGTCTACCCAGTAAGGAATCTGGTGACCCCGCTGAACAAAGAGTTCTGCCTCCCAGGCACCTCTTCTCTGACCTCCTGTCCTAGGGACAAGGGTGGGCCCTGGCTTCTCTGAAGCTCGGTGCAGGTCCCAGGGCTGTGGAGACAATGGAGAAGCCTGAGGGTACTTGTGGGGAGAGTTCACTGTCACCTATTCAGTCCCACTGGTCACCATTGTGAAACTTGCCATCTTTGTTTTCCTTTGATGATGATGATGATGACGATGATGATGATGATGGTGATGATGGTGATGATGGTGATGATGATGATGTTGGTACTGGGCATCAAATCCAGGCATGTAGTGCTACTGAACTGTATTCCCAGCACGGCCTCCACTCCACTAAATTTTGAGACAGAACCTTGTTAAATTTCTAGGCTGGTCTCAGACTTGTGCTGCTCCTGCCTCAGCACCCAGAGCAGCAGGTGCTGTGCCTGGTGAAGCTCCTAGTGAAGCCTTCCTTGCCACCACAGATGCCGCGACTTCCAGGGAGGAGGCAGAAGCCATGCTGTACCTGACTCTTCCAGACGTGCCAGTTGGGAGCAATGCCAAAAGGGCTCTGAAGGAAGTGCTGGCCCTCCTGGGGGTGTTGATTGACACCCCAAAGAGATAGAGCAGGAATTACAGCTTTCATAAAGAAAGTATTGGCCTGGGAGCTTTATTTTCTCCCACCCCAAAGGCATCCTCCAAACTCCCACATGAAGTTGAAGAGAGCACCAGCCTGGATGGGGACTCTGAGCTCCATGAGGCTCCTCGGGCTCCTGAGAGCATCTCGGATGTTCCAGAACATTCCAAATAAACATCCGGAATCTTCATTTATTCTCTGAATCCGTCCTCTTCAGCCCCAGATGAGTGGCTCTTTTCTATCCTTCAAGTAAAAAGCTGTCGGGCAACAGCAATGTTCCTGAAAGCAATATAAAATATTTGCTAAACCCATTTCACAGGAAAGCAAGCTCATAGGCCAGGTTACGCACAGCTGCTCAACAATTTTTTTGTGGTCATCTCATTACAGGAAGAGAAGTTTGTGCTTCGTAGACNTTCTAGGAGTACAAGGCTGACTCCACACGAAGCCTACCCGCATGGCTTCAGTTCCTCAATTGGCAGCTGAGGAATGTCCTTGCCTGCCACCATCTTTTTATGTGACATTTGACAAAAACTCCAATTCTTGTTTCTCTCTTTTTGGTACCGAGAATCAAACCTAAGACCTCCCACTAGCCACGCAGGTGCTGTGGTGCTGAGTTATACCTCTGGCCCCAAACTCCAATTCTTAATGTAAAAGTGAGTCTAGCCAAGTTTTAAAAGATTTAGATCCGGCTACACTATGGAGTGAATTTTCTCTCTTCTATCTGGTGGTCCCGACTGCTTCTGTTTCCATAGTTGACAGAATTCAAGAAATTCACATGGTTGTTTTGTTCTTCTAAATGAGACAGGGGCTTGGTCACACAAGGACTTTTTGAATGAATTAGGGCAAGGTATTTTTTGGTGGTGAAATTTTTACCCAGACTACACACACACACACAAGCACACACACACACACACACACACACACACACACACACATACACACAAACACACAAAAACAGTGATTACATTTTTTCATAGGATGCATTTTAATTTAATATTTTCACCTTTTTAAAAAAATATTTTCACCTAAAAGGCCAAATTTAAAATCAGGACCACCTTACACAAGGAAACTAGTTGTGTTTTAAAATTTATTAATAATGACGCAAGACTAGGAATGCAAAAAGAAGACCAAGTAGGTAAACAACACTTGGCAAAACAACACCGGGGAATCTGTCTCAGTTTAGACTGCAAGAGTCACCACCTCCTCCCTCCATATACATGCAGTAAGCAGCGTCATGAACATTAATTACTTTCTGCTTGGGTCCCAGCCTAACAGTCTAACGCGCCTCTGGTGAGCTGTTTGAGCAGGTGAGATTCCAGGCATTCATTTCTGCTATGACAGTCCCCAGACTTATCTCTCTGCTATGACAGTCCCCAGACTTATCTCCTGGGCTGCTGGCTCTTACAGGCCGTTGACTTCAGGGAACTGAAGTCCATGTAGTATCTGTAGCTCTCCTTGGTGAGCCTGCCGCCTCCTGAAAGGCGATGGTCTGTGGACCATGCTGCCACCCCCAGGATACCCCTAGTTCCCTCCCAGATCCAGGATGGCCGGGGGTTGCCTTCAGGTCTCTCTGACTCTTCCTCTGCTTGTCCAGATTCTCCCCAGGGCTCGCCTCACTTGCAGTCTTCTACCTCTGACCAACTCTTCAGCCTCCCTCGGTGCCCGTCTCCCTGGCAACCCCTTGCATGTTGCTCCTTGATTACTTTCTTGCACAGCGAGTCATTTCCTACAAACCCACAGCCCCCTGCACTCTCCCTGCATTGATGACCCTCAGCCTCACTCCATCCCGCTGTACAGACAGGCATCTTCTTTGGGATCTCCACAGCACTGTGGCCTGCAGCTACCTCTGAGGGAGGGAGCAGTGCCCTCTGCCCCAGATGCCAGGGACACACCTCTGGCACAAAGGGGCCTGAGTGTGCCCGTCTTTCCAGGTGGTGCAAGGTGGCCCTTGTGATTCCTGGAGCCAGCATAGATCTGGGCCCAGTCAGTGGGGAGCTGGGATCCTGGGCTGGGCCAGGAATTAAGCAGGGCGATGTATTGCCCTTGGGGTGAGTCAGGGAGGGGAACCCAGAGCCTGGAGACAGGACCAGTCCCAAGCCTCCTTGCTTGCCAGGGACTGTCCTGATTTAACCCTGAGAGTTCCGCATGCCCCCAGGAGTCCTCTCAGTCCTGGGCTGACCTGAACAAACGGTCACCCTGACCTCACCCCAGGTGGCAGATGGGGGCCGCACGGAGGAGCCCTGATGCAGAGCCTTCCCATGTGCAGGCCACTCTTGCCTGGGGAGGTGACTTCAGAGCTGGGGGGGCGGTCAGGCTGAGGGACCCAGATCGGCTGACCACCCTGGGCTGCGTGAGGCTCACTTTTCCCTGACTTGTCAGGCCCGCATCTCTCTCTTCAGGTGGGAGCTCTCTAGCCCCACTCTCTGAGCAGGAAAGACGGGCCAGGAACTCAGCCATCCAAGCGGGTTTATTGCTTAACCTGAGCCGGACCTCTGTGTGCGAGCAAGACAGAGACTGTGTTTCTGACAGGGGAGGAGGCTTCTTACAGCACTTTGGGGCGGGCCCTTGAGGGGGTGGGTCAGGGACACAGCAGCCCGTAACCTGCTGACACGTGGCCTGCTGACGTGTCCCCTGCGACCTAAGTAAAATGAAACCTGTGTTTCTCAGATGGTGGTGGGCTCCTGTGGATGGTGCTGTTCCACCCACCTTGGTCACCTCACATGTGGTCTTTGGACCCATGTCCCTGAAGGTCAGGGAGAGCAGGGGTCGGTGATGGTGGCTAAGAGTAGACAGGGACCCACTGACGTGGAATTTGAGGTCTTTACAGTAGTTTCTGTGAGAGGAGATGGCCTTTGGACACTGAGGATTTGCGATTCCAGACCCAAGGCTGTCCTGGGGGTCACCCTTGCTGTCACGGAGGAGGGGGCAGTTGGCCTTCTGTGTTTTAGGGTACAGGCAGAGAAACAGCTGGGAAGTGAGGGCCCCACAAACAGGGAGCTGCATGCCAAGACCGGCGACCCACAGAGGCATCCTTGTTTGTCAGTGCCAAAGTTGTAAGGTACACAGGGACTGGCAGCAAGGACAGAAGGTGGCCAGGTGGAATGACAAGTCTGACTCTACACTTCAAGGACAGCAGGAAGCTGTGAGCAGGTGCAGATGTGGCCTCGAAACCCAGCCCGGGATGCTGGAGGCTGAGCTCTGGAGGGCAGGGCCTGAGAAGGGCTCCCCTAAGGAACACAGGCCCCACAGTCTCCACCCCCAGTGCCCCATGGTGGGGCTTCCCCCTCTCTGCTGTGCAGTGTCGCCCGCCTCTGTCTCCTGGGGAGGCTGGTTGGAGCAGCAGCTGAGTACAGGGGCGGGGGCAGCCGCTATGCTGGAAGAAGGGGGCTGCAAGGCCAGGACCACTGAGGCCCTGGAGATATTTGCCCATAGGGGGCAAAATGTTGATGGCTCCATTTCCTACGGTCCCTGGTAGCTGAGAGCCTGATGTGGGGAGGGGGCTTCCCAGGGCACCTGCCTGACCCACAAGGGCTGCCCAGGCCTGAGCCCAGTAGGCTCCTGACTCCTGGGCTCGCAGAGTCCAGGTGCCCCTGGCAGGGACACAGGCCCTGGTCAGTGGGCAGAAAGCCCTGGGAGGGGGTGGGAGGGAGAGAGAGCATCAGAGGGGTCTCCAGGGGGCAGGGGCCAGTCAGGACCAGAGGGAGGTCAGGGCGGAGGAAGAGGGGAGAACAGGGGTTGGGGTGGGGGAGGGCAGCCACGGGGAGGTTGGGCCAGGGGGTGGGGTGGGGTGTGGAAGGTGGGGAGGGGTAGGAAGGACAGATCTGTGGCTCTTCACTGGTGCCCTCCTTAGAGTGGGAGCAGGACTCGGGGAGCCCAAAGCTAAGGTGTCGTGGTCCTGTTCCCTTAGGATCTATCCTTGGGATGTCACAAAACGGAGATCCTGGAGGAGCTGTCTGAGGCAGCAGGCCTTGGGGTGGAACTGGTTGTGTGCTTCGCGGCACTGGGAGGCCAGGAAGTGATGCTAGGGCAGAGGAGGAGTAGCTGGCACCTGACATGGGGCTGCAGGGTCCCTCGCCTTTCACACCTCCTTTATTCAAAGTGCTGGGGAAGGCCAGAGCCTGTGTGCCTTCATCCTAGAAATATTCACGTCCAGGTTCTCTTCATTTAGAAGCACCGATGCAATTATTTTCATGAACCCTGAAAATGTTCCCTTCTGTAACAGCTTTCTCTTCATAGCCCATTATGCGCATTATGTAACAGAATTTAATGTCCTCCAGCAGAATCTCCGTAATTTGGAAATTATATAATAGGGAAAGTGAGACTTCTGGGAGCCTTGGATTACAGAACAGTATCATTCAGTTCATGAATCGTTTTCTACCTCCAAATGAAGCCACGTTTTACTCTCGAGACAACTTCGTACATTCCCTCTGCTGTCCTGTGCCCTGCTATGCAGGAAGAAGGATACCTGGGGATACAGGTTCCCTTGGGTGCTGTGGGGAGTCAGTGGGTAGGTGTGGCGGAGGGCTCTTCAAAGAGCAGACACTCAGGATGTCAGAGAACTGGAAGAGGTGCCTCATGAGGTGGCGGCTCCTGGGGATTGGGCTGGCCGGGCCCCAGGACAGGGGTGTCCCTGCCCCAGATCACCACCTGGAATGACTGACTTTGCTCCAGGGTGCTTTTCATCAGCTCAGGGGCCTGCGAGTGAAAAGGAGGGGTGGAGTGACCTGGGCAGGTTGAAGCACGGGAGGCAGAGGGAGCTAAGGGGCGCCACCGCGTGCCAGCGAGGAGGTGGATGGGGTCAAAGGGCAGGAGCCCAGGGCAAAGGCCTCACCTTGATGCAAGGATGTGGAGGATGGGGTCCTTGCGGGCAGACCTGTGGCTTAGCATCTCACCTTGGGTGGCAGGCAGATGTGATATATTTTGTTTCTCCAGTTTGAAGAAATTGATACCTGATAAATACATAAGTCGACACCTACTAAGTACTTGTACAGAGTCCAACGTGCAGGATGAAGCGTCAGCGCATGCGCACCCCGTGTCTGTCATGATAAGCCAGCACGAGCAGCACACCCACCACCTCATGCGCTCATTGGTTCTTTGTGGTAAAACATTTAAAACTCGTCTTGTCTAGCTCTTGTGGAGTACTCAATAAGAACGGGCCGTGGATCCGTGGTAGGGCACTTGCCTAACGTGCGGAGGCACTGCGTTCCACCCTCCTCCCACCCCCAAATAACTTCCTATTGATCCAGTCAGCTGCCTGTGCAGCACAGGGCCAGAACTTACTCTTCATAGCTGGCTGTCACTTCCAAACAAGCCTTTCCCATCCCCCTAATCAGCCTCCAGGAACTTCCCTCTGACTGCTTCTGTGAATTCAACTTGCTGTAGACTCCTTGTATGAGTGAGATCTGTGGTACTGGTCACTCTGGGTCTGGCTTTCTCCACCTAACCTAATGTCCTCCACTTCCATGTTTGTTGTTGCAATGCTAGGACCTTGCTCTTCCTCGTAGCCACTGTGTGATCCACGTCTCCTCAGCCACTGTCCACATCCACGACCGCGAACTGTGGCCTGGGCGTGCAAATGTCTCTGTCACCGCTTCTCAAGGCCTTTGGGTACATGCTCAGTGGGTGCCTTGGACAAGCTGTTGAGCCTCTCAATGCCTCCATTTGTTTCCATTCCTATAAATGGGGGTGCTCGTGGTCCTGCTCCTCATCGGCGTGGGGAGAAGTCAGTGGTGAGGGGCAGGTGTGTGCGCAGCACCCACACAACAGGTGCACCTCTACCCTGCCACTGAGTTGGGTCGAAGCCCACCTCTGAGTGTGAGTGGAGCACACAGCTGCACACAGTTCTCTGAGCCTCAGTTTCCCCCTCTGCAATGGGAGCTGATACAGTGTGCGTTGTCCAGCTGGTGTGAAGGAGAAACTGCTTTTATTTGTAAAGTCCTCCACCACCAATCCTTAGGACGCACGCTGCGAGCTGCGTTGTGTCCCTCCTGTGTGACGTGGCCTTGGGCAGTCAGGTTGACCAGGGCAGAGATGAAGGTGGAGCCAAGTGTGGGCTGTGACCAGGAGGACGTGGATGGCACTGAGGAGCAGGGCTGGGGCTCGATACCAATACTGGCGCAGACTCTGGAGCCTCCACTCTAGGACCAGAACAGCAATCTGAATTCAATCAAAGGCCGGGTGTGGCGTTGCACACATATAATCCCAGCACTCAGGATTACTGCTGAGGTAGGGGGATTGTTGTGAGTTCGAGGGGAGCCTGGCTTACAGAGTGAGCTCAAGGGGAGCCTGAACTGCATAGTGAGACCATCTCAAAAAGACCAAAAAAAAAAAAAAAGAATTCAATCAAAGATTTCCAGGAAGGAAGGAAGAACTGTAATTACCCCCCTAACTGTGGCGGCTTGGAGAGGTCCGCATTGTTAGTTCCCTCTTCATTCCTGGGAACAAAAGAACTGCCCATTCTACCAGAATTAACCATTCCCATGAAGCCAAAAGTGAGAAGAAAAAAATGTACATATTCAAGAGAGTGCTGGGTGGGATGGCGGGGGGAAGAAAACACTCCCAGTAAGGAAGTAGAAATCTGGGGGCGGGGGATATAGCTCAGTAGTGGAATGCCCACCAAGCACATGCAAGGCCCTGGGTCCAATTCCTAGCACCAAATAAATAAATGTCAATAACATCCAAAGTGCAAAAGAAAGAAAACAGTACACTTTAGGCAGTAGGAGACACAAAGAGAAAATATGTATTTCAAAAAGATCCACCACCAGCTCACTTTCCCCTATGTCCCCAAGAAATTAACAAGAGCAACTTGGAGGCTGCAACCCTGAATACTGTCAGGAAGTCAAGCCACAGAGATGGCTTAGACCGAAAGCCACTAGGAGGCCAGGGGAAGAACGCAGAGAAGAGAGGAAACCCCAGGTCCCCTTCATCCCCAGGAGAGTTGGGGAGCACAGGCAGGAAGCTCCAGGCGGGGTTCAGTGAGAACCTTGTCCCCACTAGAGCCCACAAGCTCCCCCCCCCCC
>NDGM011093184.1:0-10129 GCA_002564305.1 Octomys mimax
CATCAAACTTGAAAGAGAGTTTTGTAGGGTATAGTAGTCTGGGCTGGAATTTGTTTTCATAGAAGTAATGTGCTCCATGCTCTTCTTGACTTCATGGTTTGTGAAATGAAGTCTGCTGTTATTCTGATGGGTTTTTCTTTAAATGTGATTTGTTTCTTTTCTCTAGCTGCTTTCAGTATAAGGGTCTTATGCTAGATATCTGGCATCTTGACTATTAAATGTCTCCCTATGTTTTTAATCGGGTTGATGTTATTTGGAGTTCTATATGTTTCAGTTACTGAATGTCAGATTATTTCCCCATGTTTGGGAAATTTTCTATTATTTCTGCCCATCTTCTTTTTTACATCATTTCTGTTGCCACCTTCTTTCATATTGATGGCTATTAGCCTCAGTTTATTCATCTTTCCATAATCTTTCAGGTGATATATCATTTTTTTTCCTTCATCCTAGTTGTTTTTAAGAGATCTTTTCTTGCCTTTACACTAGCTGTAACAGCGTCTTCAAGATCTGAAATTCTATCTTCATTTTCACTCAAATGGTTTTGTAAGCTTGTGATTGAGATGTTAATTTCCTCTATATCTCTTTGACCCTTCTTCATGTGATATATTTCTTTCCTATGTTGCTCATGCAATGCTTCTGTCATTTTTTTAATCTCTATTTTTTAAATAAAGGTCTTCTTGAGAAGCAGTTATTAATTTTTTTACTTCAGAGATTATTTCTGATCTAATTTCCTCCATATGTTTCTGTACTTGATTCTTTACTTCAGACTCTATTAATTCAGAGGTTTCTTTTTTCTCAGAAGTTATTTTTGATCTGAGTCCCTTTATGATTTTCTTCATTTGTTTCTTTACTTCAGAATCTATTAATTCTGATTTTTCAGGTCTATAAGTCCCAATTTGTTTTGTGCTAGTGTCCTCTGCACTTTTTCTGTGTCAGCTTGGGGCCTGAGATTGTATTTTGCTCCTTTTATTTTCATTTTGTATAGCACTGTCCTGTGAGCTTTTGTGTAGTGCTTTGGTGCAGTTATGGCATTAGCACCTACTGAAATTCTTGTGTAGACCTACAAAGTTTGAATGTATCCATTTGTGCCTGGCTTTTGTTTGGCTGCTGTTCTCAGCTTCCTTCTGCTGCACCCCTTCAAAATGAACACGTTCTGCTCCTCTGGCAATATGTTCTGCTCCTGGATTAGCGAGGTGGTTCTGGCACCTAGCCTCTCTGCAGGACTTCAGCTGCAGTTTCACCCCAGGACAGTATGCAATGTCTGTGCTTGGTCAGGAGGGGTTTTGGAAAGTGTGGTTGACATTCTCACTTACAAGCCAGGGTAGGGCTGGATCTGTTGGGATCCAGTGGGCACAGGGGAGTGTGGAAGCACTCTCACACACTCACTGGCTTTGGGCTTGATCTTGGTCTTAGGAATTCTGAGAGCGCAGTGGAAGTTCTCACCCACAAGCTGGGCCTGGGCTGGATCTTTACATGTGAAAGGGTACTGAGAGTATGTTCAAAGTTCTCAATCATGCACTGGGCCTTGGCTGAGTCCAGAGTGGTACTGGAGCACACGGGAGCACAGAAGCTCTCCCAAACACTCGCTGGGCCTGGGTTTAGGTTGGCTCTTGAGGGGTCAAGAGAGCGCAATGGAAGTTCTCACTCACAAGCTGGGTCCTGGCTCGGTCTGACAATAAAAATGTGTACTAATGTTTTTGAGACAAGATATCATGTCTGCATCTTGTCCTCTGAATAACTACTATAAGACAATATGCAATGTATTAATTAGTGTAAACCTCATACTAACGTGTTTTAAAGCTGTTTCATTGCTATTTTATCTTTTTTCTCATTGAAATAAATAAAAATTTATTTATTTATTTATTTATTTATTTATTTATTTATTTTTGGGCAATCAGGGATTGAAGTCAGGCCCTTGCACTTGAAAGACAAGTGCTTATTCTACTGAAGTATATCCTGGCCCCCAAATTTATTTTCAACTTCTTCTTTTTTTTAATTTCAGGAAGGGTCTATAGGGTTTTTAGGTTAACACTACTAGATTGGATTTATAGTGATCCACCTGTTTACAACCTCCCAAGAGCAGAGATTACAGGTGTGTGCCACCATGCCCAGTCTAAAAATTTAAAAATAAATAAGAAAAGAAAATAATAAGGTTGTTTACAGAATGTGATGAAAGTTAGAGAAAGAATTGAAGATAAATAGAAAGTGAAGCAAATGTGGAGATCAAAGAAAATAGATAATGAATGTAATAGAGACAAATGTTACTTTGAGAAAAATTAAATGGGAGAATAAAAAGAGTTAAGGAAAAAAAGGAGAAGGAAAAATTCTCCAATCACCATAAACTGGTGAAGAAGAAAGCATGAAGACTAATCAGAGAAAAAAGAAGGAAGCAAAGCCAAAACACAACACTGAAAACAACTGTGGTGAATTGATAACTTGTGTTTATCTTGTAAACCCATTGCACTCAAACAGAATGTTGCTATGTGTGGGAGGTCTACTTGAGAATTATTGCTAGCAATGGAAGAGGTAGACATGAAGAAGAGAAGAAGGCTGTTAGAAATCTGGAAGCTGTTGGGAGTAGTTAGGGAGGCTCAGGAGGTGTTGATTCTCTTGGATGAACTTGTAATGCTGGCTTTCCTGATGAACTCAGGTGTTTTCATCATTGAAAGAGATTGGGACCTTGTTTTCACTGCGAATGGCTATGTTTCACTTTGGGGGAGCTCTGATCCTTACTTTGAGCATTACTTCCTGGCTCTGGAGGGGTAGATGGTGCTCTGCTCAGTCCCCTGGAAAAGCTCATTGCATTGGCTTTCCTGATTGGTACTCAGATTTGCTCATCATCAGAGTTCAGGACTTCACTAATGCTAAGGATGGCTGTGGTACTTTTGGAGGGAGCTCGGTTCTTACATTAAGCATTGCTTTCTGGCTCCAGTTCAGATCCCTCAGCCTGCTGGCATAGATGTTTTATCCTCCTGGCACAGAATTTCTAGCTTCCATCACATAACTTTGTGTCTTGCTAGCACAAATCCATAAAACACACCTACATGAGACTTTGTCATATGTGCTAGGTCTCTAGTTGGACTCATGGGAGGCATTGTTATGGGCTCTAATTCTTCAGCAGTACTCAAGCAGGACATTACTGTGTGATCCATGCCCAAAGATGGAACCTTTGGCTTTTACTGTGGAGAGATATATTCTGTTATTTGTACATGATTCTTTGGATGATTCACTATTAAATAATTTATAAAATATATGTCCTGTGTTGTATTGTTCCCCTTGCAATACTTCACATTATAACAATACAAATACATACACACACACATCCAAAAACACTGAAAAATGTCAAACAACAACAAAAATAATAAAGTTCTCTGTGATTTTTTTCTTTTTCTTTTCTTTTCTTTCTTTTTTTCTTTTTTTACAGAACTTGGAATTGAACTCAGGGCCTTGCGCTTGCCAGGGAAGTGCTTATTCTACTGAACCATCTCTCCGGCCCCTCTCTGTGATTTTAAATGTGTGGGCTTGTTCTAGTAATAGATTTGGGGGCAATATTCATGTCAAAATGTGTCTCTGTTCAAGCTGATACATAAAGAAGACAGGCATACCCAAAATACATGCTGGAGGCCACAGCAGACAGATTAAGAATGTTAATTCTGTGACTTTCAAATACAGATCATTCCAAGCTGAGTCTGGTCTGTGAGTGTGGGGTTAGGCCTTATTTTCTTTAGTTTTAAGTGTTTCAAAGGATCACTTGCCAGATTGACCTGGGCTCATTGATCACAATTGTCTCTTCAGTCTGTCCCTCACCCAGCCACTGTCAATGTAACACTTGTAGTTCTGAATTGATGCCATCTTGTGGCCATTTTGATTCCTGTGTTCAAACATTCAATCCTTTTCTAGAATGCCTTTTAGTCAAGCACTTTCTCCATGGGTGTGTTGAGCACTTTCACTGGAATCACTCAGCAACTACTGAAGATCACCATATCTACTGTTCCATTCCACCACCACATTTATCCTCAAAGCCCAGTTTTACTTTGTTTCTGAAAGAACACGTAATATATTCTTTCTAACTATGAGCAAGAAGCCAAGCATTAAGTATAGATTGTTTTTTACTTTTGTATGTTGTGTTTAGTCTCCTCAACTTCTCTGTAGGTTTTAATTTTCTAATATAACCTTCCTTCTTTCTGAGGATGTACTACTTTCTTTTCCTTTCTTCCCCATATTATTCTATTCCAGTGCCTAAATTCTGAGTCTCAGAGAGGCTGAGTTTTTATTGCTTTTATAGCATTTTCCATGAATTCTCAGAATATTTTTAATAAATGAAAACATTTAGTTTTATATGAGTTATGATTTTTTAAAATCTATTATCACAAAACTGAAAAGCATAAATCAAAACTATAATCTTGTAAGCTAATGGATTACAAATAAAGATTTTGAAAAATAATACCATATGTCCTTAGGGAGCCTTATATTTCAGAGTGCTAAATTTACATATCTAAATGTATATATGTCATTAATTACTACCCATAAAGCTGAAGGAAAACAACATTTTAATTTTCAATTAATTGAATATTCTCAATGTAGCTGAAATTTTCTAACATTAAAAAACCTAATATTTGTAGATTACAATTTTTTAAAATCATTTTCTATTGACACTACTTTGAAAACTAGGGGTACTTAGCAAAACAAAAGTTTTAATTTCCATGACAGGAAAAGAAAGGGTGAATTACTTTTACAAATCAAATGGCAGGGAAAAATAAATCTGCAGAACTATTTTCTTTCTTAACTTAAACCTTTGTGAGTGTCTTAAATATGTGATGAGTAGCATAATGACATTGATTTTGATTGATTCTGAGCATGGGAGAATGTCTTCAAATCCTTTGTTGAAATGATTGCCTAGTAATTTAGTCTTGTTTGTTTTTTCCTTTATAAGTTTTTTGGTTTATACTCAAAGTTCATTCTGACTAACATTTTTGAATTCAGGCCTCTCAAAGCCTAAAAGTACAGAAAATTGTGGTGTTTTATTCCATTTATTTATTTATTTACTTATTTATTTATTTTTTGCTCTGAATGCCTTCAGGGCAAATTTGGCTGGCTAGAGTTGTGGGGATTGAACCACAGCAACCTGAGCCTGACTGCTTTGTTGAAGCAGCCACTTAAAGAACTGAGCTAAGGGGCAGGCCCCCTATTCCTTTCATTTAAATGCTTAGTCTTCCTTCTGCCCAAAATAAATTCACATCAATTTTTATACACATTAACGTGAAGATAAGAGTTCTATTTAATCTGCCATTATATGGCATCCTATAGATATAATTTCTAAGAAATTATAATAAAATTATCTTTTTATTATATGAATGGGCTCTGTTATTTTAAAGTTTAAATATTAATATCTGTTGTGCTTCATTTTTAGTTACTGATCTCTCTCTATTGCTTTCACCCTGATTCTTCAAAGGCTCAATGCTCATATATATCTCCAAACCTATGGATGAATAGGGATTTAGGAAAGAGAGGACTTTTAGCTCCTCTCTGTCTCTCTGTTATGTTGCTGCCAATTCGCCTAGTGGCAATTTTCATTTTATAGGAAGTGTAGAATCAAGAATGA
Organism: Octomys mimax; assembly: GCA_002564305.1. NCBI lineage: Eukaryota > Metazoa > Chordata > Mammalia > Rodentia > Octodontidae > Octomys > Octomys mimax. Next base: position 5,603 of record NDGM011093184.1, read on the forward strand.
TTTCCCAATAACTAAAAATAAATGTGGACTACTCTAGGCATTACCCATTAGGAAGATGCAAAGACAGAAGTGACAACTCAAATTCTGTTGGTTGGGGCTCTTGAAAATGCTCTTGGGCTGAGGTTTCATCTTAATATACATGGATATGAGTAACTTGGAGTGGATCTCAGCAAGTTTGGCCAAATAAACTTCCCACTCTAGAACTATCTTCCTTAGCAATGCTGGCATTAAAACAAGATAGGAGAATGAAGGCTACCATTAGCATGCAGGTCCAGTTGGAAACCCATTAGTTTTATATATTAGTAACATCTTTCTCTCAGGAAGATTATTTCTACTATGCTTCTAATAGCAAGTCATCTTGAAGTCTCAATAACCCAATCAGCTAAACACATGAGTTCATAGATATTGTCAAACGGATACAGACAAAATTAGTACTTAAACATGCATATGAATAAATGGGGCATCAGTTTCCATTCTAACAAAAAACAGTCTGAGGAAAGTCACAAGAGTGATTTCTCCATTCACTTCTGAAAGGATCCTCATGCTGCTAACATTTGGGTTCAAATTTCTCAGCAGACATAGACTCTGTTTGCTAATGAATCACTTTCATGTGAACTTGATTGACAATGGATTGTACCTTGGTCACTTTGTTGCCTCTGAGGCACAACACTTGACACCAGTAATTTAAAGGAGCAGTTTATTTTGTGTCATGTTGCAGTCCAAAGTCACAGGCTCCAGAGTAGGATGGCATAGTAGAGGGTTTTGATCAAAAGTCCTTATTAAGGTTGCTCATTTAGTTGCAGCCAGAGCATGTCAAGAGAGAGATATATAAGCTTCTGACCAGGCCATACTTCCTAGTAGCAAATCAGCCTGAAGTCCCAAAAACCCAATAACCTAAACACATGAGCCAGTTTGAAGCCATTTTTTATCTAAGCCATAATAAATAGGAGCATCTCATTGCAAACTCTGCAGAGTTTTCACTGTTTGTTCTGTTTGAACAAATTATGATAGTCCACTGTTGGTGAAGTGACCTTCAAATATATGCTTTAGGTGCTGTTCAACAGGCAATGTGTAGGAGGCAAACCAGGCAAGGAACCAGTGATCTTTCCAACTGTATTCAAGTTAGATGCTTCACAGCAACATGGGGTGGAATGACAGTTGCTACACCACTGTCCATAGCCATAGACAAGGCTACAGAGATAGGAGCCAGTGTGTAGGCAGAGATTGCATGTACCTATTTCTCACTGTTGATGAGCTGTCTGAAAATAGAACGTGAGTGATGAAGTTGGTATTCTGTTCACCTCAAGCTCTTACTGGCTGATTAATACACAAGATTGTAGTACAGATAGACAGACTGAACTTTAGGAAGCTGAATCTCACCAACTTTTCCAAAGGAATGACACCAAATTAATAGAGTGGGCTGACTGAAAAGCAGAAGACAATAACTTACACAAGACTTCACAGAAATGACCTCTGAGGGAATTTTCTAGTTAGGACAAAGAAGCCCAAATTAGAACAACTGGTTTTCATATAGATCCTTCAATGGTCCTGTTTTTCTAAACAGTAGAAATATTTTTGGCCCTCTGAGGAAGGGAAGAATTCCTAATTGTACTACCTGTCTAGTTTGGATGACTTAAGAAGTTACTGTCTCCAGAAATTACCCTGGCATGGGTCATGTACCCAGGGGTTTAGATCTTTGATGGGGCAGGAAATCCCATAGAAATTAACCCTGCTGTGGAATTCTGAAGAAACTCAGAGGAACTAAAACCCCAGAGGGATAGACTGATTGTTAGAGAAGACATATTTTTAACATATGTATTTGTAAGATCAATTGCTGACTCAAAGGCAGTACATGAGAGTTCATTGGATGATTAAATGGGAGCCTGTGAGAAAGGTGGAGAAGGTGAGAGGGCTTCAGGATGACACTGTTTTAGCACAACGACAGAATAAAGGAAGCCAGAGATACATGGGAGAGGACAACAGAAGCCAAAAATGTGATGATATTTGTGGAAGTGTCCAAGGCTTCCACTGCATAATGACAGCTATTATTGGTCTGAGTTAAGACAAGTAGAATACAAGGCAGAGGGCTTTTGATGCCCATTGAATTATTGTTGAACCATATGATCAAAGTGGGCCACTGGTTTTGGAGCAATATGCATTTTCTTCAAAAGCCCTGTCTTCTTAATGTGTTCTTAACTCATAGACTAAAGTTATTCTCCCAGTCCATATGCATACCCAATGGCAAGGTATGGGGCAATAGAGTATCCTACATACTTTATTGGCATTAGAATTTCTACGGTACGGTCTGTCAGATAAGGTCTCCTGTTAAAGAAAGTGTATCATTTGTTTTCAGTTACTCTTCCATTTTATCAGATTGCAAACAAAAGTGGGACTTAATTTAGTAGAAATGTATCACCATCACATGCTTCTTCATGCGATTGTGCATGTGTGAAACTCTGCAACATCACTTCTAGATGATTTTATTTCACCTAAAATATTCACCATGTAGTCGTATATTCACTATGTGAACCTTGGTATGGAACATCCTCAAGTGTTTTTCTACCATATTATGCCACAAGACAAAGGTGCACTTAAGGCAGGGTGTTGCCAAATTCTGATCAGCCTCTTCTTCATGGTAATAATATAAATGATTTTTAAGTAAAGGAAGCATATTTATATTTCCAGGAACTAAAACATTATGGGTTTGCTTCATATCACATATTTCTTTACATTTACAGAAAAAAACTCTTCCCATGATGTGTTCTAAAGGCATTTCCCTCCTGCATCAAAATCTAGAAAGTCTAACTGGAACTCCTTGTAGGTGTCCAACACAATATCCATAAGAATACCTCTTACCCTCTTCCACATATTTCTGGTTTTGTCAATAGTTTATAGAGAAATTTGAAAGATATTTGATATTTTGTTCCTCAAAATGTTGAAATCATAATTCTAGCCTTCTTCAATGAATAAATGTCACAAAACTTTCAAAATATCTTTGACTGAAAATCTTGCCATAAATCTTTCACCATCCTACCATAACTAGTGATTGAGTCCTATGAGATATGCCCTCACTCAGCCTTCATGTTCCTCCCATCTCTCAACCAAATGCCTGAAGAGACCTTATTACCTCCCCATTCCTGCTCTTTCTAAACTCAGACACGTCACTTCCTTGCTTACAGACTGCTACCTCAGGGATACATTCAAAAGTTTCTTCTCTACCAAATCTATTTTTAAAAACTGCTACTGGGACAAACTTTCCATTAATGTGTTTAGGTAAGTTGCACCTACACAACACTAGTTCCAAATCAAGCTGAACATTCACCTTCACACATCTTCCATTTGTTTTTAAACTACTCCCATGTTTATATCCCACAAGACTCCAAGACCTGGCCTACTTGAAAAAAAACCATATAGATAGAAACAGTATCTAGTGATAGAAAAAGAGTGTAAGGGACACTAAAGGGAGTATTGGGAATTAAGATGTGTTATGTACGCCGCGTTCTGGGGAACCCAAGATCCAGTACTAGCCCAGGCCCGGTGAGTATGTGGGAAAGCTTCCTGCTAACCTGAGCAGTGGGACCTGAAGGTCCAAGCCCAGGCGCAGTGTAGGTGAGACCCACTTATACCCTGTTGTGCCACACACACAACTCTGCATTACTCCGCCCACCCTACCCACAAGTGAGAATTTCTGCCACGTTCTGGGGACCCCCAGATCCAGCCCTAGCCCAGGACCAGTGAGTGTGTGGGAGAGCTGCCTCTTCCCCTACTCCACCTTGTTCCCTGCAGACTCAGTTCAGGCCTGCACTACAGGCCTCGGGTGAAACCCTGCAGTAGCAATCCCTGCAGAGAGTGTAGGAGACAATGCCAACCAGCTAGTCCAGGATCAGAACATCTTTCCAGAGCTCACAAGAGTCACTCCCAAAGGTGGCAGCAGAAAGGAGCTGAGCACAGCAGCCAGACCCAAGCCAGGCCCAACTGGATAAATCCAAACTTTGTAGATCTGCACCTGAATTTCAGTAAGTGCTAAGGTTATAACTGCACCAAAGCTCTACAACAAATGGGAAAAGACAGTGCTACAAAAAATGACAACGAGAAGAACAAAATGCAATCTCAGACCACAAGCCCACCTATAACAAGTGCAGAGGACAGTAGCAAAAAACAAATTGGGAATCACACAACTGAAATCAATGGATCAACAGCTTCTGAAATAAAAAAGAACTGCAGAAAGGTATAAAGGAACTCAGATTAGAACTGAAAAAAGAAATCCCTGAATTAATAGCATCTGCAGTAGAGATTCAAATGCAGAAACATATGGAGGAAACCCAGTGCCCAGCCAGAACAAATGCAGAGGACACTAGTTCAGCTGAAATGTGTGAATTAATAGCATCTATAGTAAATAAGCAACAGCAGAAAGTTATACAGGAACTCAGAATGGAATACTTTTCTGAACTAAGAAAAGAATTATCTGAACTCATAGAATCTGAAGAAAAGAATCAACTACAGAAACATAGGGAGGAAACCCAATCT
>NDGM011093193.1:0-10606 GCA_002564305.1 Octomys mimax
AAAAAAAAAAAAAAAAAATAGAACTCTCATTTAGATAAAAGTTACATGTGATTAAACATAGTTTATAAATAGCTTCTCCTTTGGGACACAAGTACCCAAAAGAGCTACAAAACTATCAATAATTAATAAAGAAACCAAACAAGCACATCTCACCAATTTTCCAAACACCTCAGAATCCAAGTTTTATAATCTGGGATTCATTTCAAAGACAGCATGGATTTTCCTTAAGCAAATAAACTGAAAATGTGATGTCTATCCTGTATTTTTCACTGTTTCACAGTCAGACTTAGAAATTTTAGAGTATTTACTTTAAATATATTCAGTAAATATCTTTTAATCTTTAAATTATATTTTTCTGCTCTTCTTTTTACAAAGGTCCGCAAAACTGTTAGCTTTGTGAGTATCACTTGGGAATGATGGCATTACATACAGAAACTCACACTTATGAACTCCCAGGATATATTTTACTATGTCACATTCTAAGTTTAGTTGTCTAGAAATATTCCTGCCTCATCTGGATGACCATTCTGCTTTCCAGAGAAGTCAGAGAGCCAGGGGCGTCAAGGCATCCACCCAAATTGACTGGGAGAATTAGCCTCACTTCTAGCGAGAAAGGTATTTTATGGCTTCCGAAGTAATAAAGTGGCCTGTTCTCAGTTCAGCACCAACAGCAGCAGCTGCCTCTCACAAAGACTGAAGATTAACAACAGGGCTTGGATGGATTTATAGAGCAAGTTATTTCACCCTGAAAGTAAGAAGGTGTTACTAATTTTCTTTCCTTTGCTTTAATAGACTGACAGCTGTGGGCTCTAGGGAGCTTTGCAAAACAACACTCCACATATCCCATCTGGGAGTAGGAGATCTCAGAGGTGGCTCTGCAGTCTCTGTGACCCGTCACTGCTCTCTGCTGAAAAGGGGCAGTAGCAAAATCACCCACTATGCAAGTGTGTGCAATAAATCCCAAGTGCCAGCCCTAAAGGAGTTTGGGTTTTGAGGAGGAACCTGGGATATTCACCCCTCAGCTCCTCCCCTACACTCATGAAACCCTTCTGGCACAAGTGATAGTCACTGATCGTAGGTCCATAACTCAGGATAGTCCATTGGATCAAGCTCCTTTTGGGCCCTTTGGTGCTTTCTCAGACTCAGATGAACCACAGGTGATGTAAATTCCCTGTGATGAAGGAAATAACTCTGAGTTGTATGAACAGGCCCTAAAGCCTGAGTTTGCCATCTTTTCCTCCATTCTGTCAGCTTCCAGGGTAGATGTTAAGGCCCCAGCTTTTCTCTTATGTAGGGGAGTAGTTCATCTTCACCCTCTGAGTAGAAAGCTGTCTGTATGTTATATGAAGGACTTTGATGGTGTCTTTTCTGTTAGTTCATTACTTGGCACCTACCTGAAATATTTATATTTGATATCAATTCTAAAGATATTTACCTTGATTATTACAATAGCATATATTTTTGACATTATTTCAAGAACAGAATTTCAAAATAATCCACAGTCATCTGATAATAGTTGTAGCCCCTGTCAGAAATCTCTATCACCTGATTTCTGAAACCACATATGTTATATATAGAACATTATGTCAACTTACTTCAAGCTTCTTAAGTAGATTTTGATTTGAAATAGATCTTGCTACATAGATTTGGCTGGTTTTTAGCTCACTATGTAACTAAATTTGCCTCCAACTTGCACTGATCCTTCTGCTTCAGCCTCCTGAATTCTGGGATTACAGGCAGAAGACACCATGTTTGTCTCCTTAAACAGATCCTTGGGGAAAATATACACACACTCTGCAGTTAAATCTAACTCCTCTGACGATAGATGTCACATCCTCTCAACTTTTCATGTAGAAATGAAGTTATTTTATCTGACCTGAAAATCAGGTCCATAGCATAGAATTGTTGAGAAAGGAAATATGGGGAGACAGCCTGAATTTAATTATAATTCTCACACTTGCAAATATCAAGGTGAATTAGGTGCTCTGACTTTTTCGCTCAGTTTCTTCATATATATCATATGTCAAAATAATACAAAATTACTGCCAAAAAGAAAAACAAAGTTTCATGTTTTCCACCAAGACTTGTTAATATGAAATGCAGAGAGTGTGCCTAGAATATACTAAATATTTAATAAATGCTAGTATTTACTCATTTTGCCCTAATTTAATTCTTAAATGGTCCTTTTGAGTTAACTGTGACACCTAATCTACAAAACAAAATCCAAGCAACATCTCACTTTCCCAGTATGACATAAATTTTAAAACTAATTTTCAATTCCCTGATTTTTAATTCCAGAGATCCTTATTCCTATTGACAGCAATGAACCGTATCATTTTAAAATTTACTATATTTAATGATTATGGTTTATTTCTAATCCTGCTTCAAAGATCTCAAGTATGAGTCCATTTTTTTTAATGTATTTAGGACAGGGTTTACAGGGTTTTGCTACACAGATCGGACTTGTAGTGATTCCCCTTTTTCAGCCTCCCAAGTGCTGGGATTATAGGCGTGTGTCACATGCACAGTCTCAATCGCCCTCTCAGCGCACCTCGGTGGCAGGACCGGCAAGGCATGCCAGGGATCGAACCCCGGCTGCTGTGCCCTACATAAGCAGGCACTTTAGTCTGCTGAGCCGGCTGCATGACTTCATAAATTCATATATGGTTACCCACATCATAGAAACCACAATTGAGGGGACCAGGGAGATTGCTCAGTGGAATAATCACTTCCCTGGCAAGCGCAAGGGCCTGAGTTCAATCCCCAGTTCCGCAAAAAAAAAAAAAAAAGAAACCACAAATGAAAGAGTGAATTCTGGCTCTGCACATCAAAGCCAGTGATGTGACAGATGAACGTTCTGTGCTCCTATGTCATGACCATGAAACTTCTTGAGAACATGGTATCCAGATCCCTTTGTGGGAAAGTGTTACTCTTCATCCTTTGAAATCTGTCACTGCATTTTCATTTAGTTTAGGATTCCTTTGACAGTGATTTCAGGTCAAGCATCCCAAAATATCATGCATCATCTTCATTAGAACTCCACTGTGCTCTGGAATGCTTCTACTTATCTTTTTCTTCTTCTATTCAGCTTTTCTTTCTCTTCCCTTTATCCCTTCCTCCATCCATCCTATACCTTCCCTTTCCTTCTTTCTCCACATCTCTTTGAAACAGAACCAGTCTTTGTGGTGGCTTTTAAGTTTTCAAATAGCAGTAAGAAGCTTCAGTTCCAGTAGCCTTCCCATGTTGTTTCACAAATATCATTCCGAATCCTTTTGGCCATACATAGTTCCATCTTAGTATCTGATTTCAGAGGACATAGATGAACACATAGTTGAATCCCATGATAAACTACAAAATTCATCATTCATTCTCTTTTAAGCATTTCCTTTATCAATTAGTTTTCTAAAAAATGTATTATTCTTATTGGCATATTTTATATAATTTTTTAGATGTCAGTAAAACCATTAACATTTGAAGTTACTACTTCTTAAAGGAAAAGGGAAGTGAGGAAACAAGGAAGGAAAGAAGTGGCAAATTATTTATTGTCTACTATATTCCAGGAACTATGTTCTTATGCATCCTTTTGCTTCAGCAAAAGGGACCTTGTGATTTAGATGTATATGTGAGGATCAAAGTGTTAAGCATTATAAAAAGAACTCAAAGATCACACAGGTAGACAACCACAAATTTCAATCTTAATAATTTTTTGAGACCTGCTTTTTATTGTATCTCATAAAGGCCCTCAGAAATACAACATTTGTTATTTAATTTTTCAGATATATGTGAATATAAATATTTAAATGTATAATTAAGACACACCTATATTAGAACATAAAACACACATACATACTGGTTTTTAAGACATAATACATGTGTTAAAATATACTTAGGTAGATGTAATCATATAGTCACACAGAACTTGTATAATTTTGTAGCCAATAAATTTTAGTTTCCTAAAAGCCATCAGGGATATTATCATCAAGGTCTTATATTAGTATAAAAAATAAGTTCTTAGATAAAGCTTTAACACACAGATGGCTGAAGGTGTCATTGAAGACAAAGCATCAGTAATATCCAGTGTGGTTCTGCTCCACATTTGAGCTCCATTCAATTCTGCTAGTGCTATTAGATGTGAAAGTTAAGAATTGATTAGTTCCCTGTAAGCAGTACAGGAAACCAATAGCTCTCCATAGGAGATCGACACTATCCTATTAAGTCCTGTCAAACCTGTTCAGTCTCTAATAATGCAACCAGGCTTATTAGCAATAAGCAAATGAGAACACTCAATACCACAATTTGAGAAGGCAACATCAAATGGCATTTTCTTTCATAAATGTCTCTATTTGTGAACTGCCCTGTGCAGAAGCATGAAGAATGTAGCATTGCCCAACAACAATAGCTCCCATACAGTAGGAACCCCCTGCAGTACATTGTAAAATAGAAATAAATGGTTTTCTTGCATTAGTTTTTATTTCATCACAAGATGGTAAAAGTCATATTGTGAATAAGTTGTTGGCCTTTAGTCTGCTTTTACCAAGCATAGGCCTTTGAAGACCCTCTATCATTACACAGTGTACAATGTCAGTCCCATTATATGTGTTATTCTTGGTATGTAGGACTATGGTACACTCCTGTCAAGCTCATCATTCTTCCATTATGAAGAACCAGACTCTTCATTTTACCTGTTCTACAAGGCAGCAGCCACAACAATGATGGAAAAAGCCCAAGTGCAGGCCACCTTTGACAATGGCAGCTCCATGAGAAGAGAACCTCCATCCTATGATTGGGTTTCTCCCTGGCTAAATAGTCTCCCCCTTCAGTAGCATCTGAGGAAGTAGGGCACATCTCTGCCCTTTGATTGAGCACCATAATCAAAATATGGTGATCAACTTGAGCATGATCAAGCTGCTGTGGCTCTGGTTAAACAAGAGTTCCAGACAGGAAAGAGAGCTTTGGAAAAAGCATCATAGGAGCTGAATCCAAATTTCATGACTCAAAGGAGTGGCCCCTATTGATAATAAAAAATGCAAAGCAAGAGGCACTGTCAGGATTCTGTAAATGAAGACTGAGGTTTTTATAGAAGGGAGATTTATGATATGAAAAAAAGGAGAAGATAATGACTAATTGAGCACCTGTTCTTTAGGAAGTCATCAAACACCAAATTTTTCTTAATTTATATCATCTTTCATCCACTCATTCTTCCCATATCTTCCTGGTACTGTAACAAACACTGTTCTAGGCACTGGAGATTTACCGAAAAGGAAACAACAAGATCACTGTCTTGTGAAGCTTATAAAGGTGAGGAGAGGAGGAAATAATTATAAATAAACAGCATGATTCCAAAAGCAATGAATTTTATATATGACATGCAACAGAGTACTGTGCTAATGCTGAGAGATAAGTTTATTTTAAATTGATGCTTAGGGCAGGCCCCTCTGATGGACACATCAGCATGTTCTCGAGTAACTGTCAGATAGTCACCCATGTGGGAAGATCTAGAGAAAGAATATTCCCCCACAGAGGGAAAGATACTGGCATGGTATAACAAAAGACTGCTGCGTGGAGCCTTGGGTAGAATGGGAGACTACGCTGGTTCAGGAAGGGCGTTCAGAATGAAGCACATTGTAAAGGAGCAGTGATGAAACCGCCTCAGAAGATGTCACAAGTAGGGAATGTCAGGATCGAAGCAGGAGGTATGAAAATGTATCCAGCAGTTCTGTGAAAATGTATCATAGAAGATGATCCCACTTATATCTAATGAAACCTGTATAAAAGCAACATGGCATTTAAAAGCATGCAAATTTAGAAGGTGGCGCCAAAACACAAATACAGGAACGCTTTGGCTCTGTAAGTAAGGGAGATGCTGTCACTGGCGGCTCACATCCAGATGCTTGCTGTTCCTCCCACAAAACATAGGGGGCTTCACAAAAGGAAAAGGGCTTTGTTGAAAGCCAACTGTGAGGAAAGGGAGCTAGTCAGGCCACTGTGTGTAGGTGGGCAAGGGTGTGAGACAGTCAAAGACAGGGGAGTGAGCTTAGTGTGAGAAGATGAACAAATCCAAAATCCTTTCATTCCTCTTAGTGACTTCCCAAGAAACCTGAATTCCATCTACCAGTGTCAGCACCAGCCCAATCTATCTGTTCTGAAAAGGGGCAGGTGGAGTAGTGGTGATGTCCTCAGCCTAAGGACATTTTCAGGAGCCATTGTTTCTAAAAGAAAAAAATCTAACCTGTGAAGACACACTTTACCCTGCCAGTTACATCATTCCCTCTTTTGAGTATAATGCAGTGTACCAAGTTGCTTAGACCTTAAACTACTTTTTGTTGCCAGTTAAAGGCACAGGTCAAAGTTTTAGATTTGGGACTGGATTCTTTAGTGGGACCACCTATTATTAAGAAGTACAGTTAATGCCTCAAGAAAACAGTATCTATTTCCCTCACTATTTAGCTAATAATGTGTATTTGCTTCCATCATTACTTGATCCTTCACATAAATTACTTCTATTTTATTATTTTTTTTAATTTTAAGATCCTTATTGTGTAATTTAGAGCCTAGAGTGATTTTAGCATGTGCATGATTTGAAAAGTTCAGATTTTGTGAACTGGTTTGAAGGGAAAGTATTTTTAATCATTTGAAGAGATTATATGTTAATGTAATGTAAATTTTTAAATAAGTAGCACAACCAATGCCTTTTATCTGAGATTAGCCTGTACAACTTGAATTGACCAAGAACAAGGACAAATTATGAGTAAAATGCAAGGCACATCTGTCTGAAATATCACAGAGCTACAAAGACAGCTGGAACTTAAAGAGACCAATATCCCAGAAGAAAAGGCCAGAAATGTGATCATAACTGTCAAAGTCATTTTTCCTCTTAGGCACTTAAAGATATAATGTCAATCTTAAACACACTTCTCTACAAAAGAAAAAAGTACCTTTGAATTACTTTATAACACAAAATAATCTTAATATCACCAACTTCACAAAGATTATTTTAAGCAAAATATTTCTAATGAAAAATAACATTTTCAGTTATCTCTCTCCTAAACATAAGTACAAAAAAATCACAGTCTACAATGAATAAGAAACAAATGTAACACACACAAAAATAAAATGTTAAAGCTTATGTATGTAAAGTTTGTAACTGCTAGAAAGTTGACTTGAATTTGAATGTCTTTTATTGTTTTGAAATTTAATGTATGTGGCACAGGGTCTCACACCACAGCGTGGACTCCTAGTGATCCTCCTCCCCAGCACTGGGATTATAGTCATGCACCACCACACCCAGACTCAGTGTCTGGCTCAGTGAGCCCGTGGGCAGGGTTGGTGGGTCATGTGGTGCTGGGGATTGAACCTCAGTCCCTGCGCTTGTCTAGGCAGTCACTTACTCCACTGAGATATCTTGCTGGCCCAAAAGTCCATACATTTTTAGCCTGATCCCCAAATAAAACAAAAACACCATATTATCATTTCAGCGAAGGAGAAAAGTAATATATTTCATACCATTAACACAACCAATTACAAATGAAATGTAGTCTTAAGTGTGAGCTACAACATAATGAAGTTTCTATAGAAGAAACTGGAGGGACTTTTCATTACGATGGAGTAGCTTCACAGTAAGCAGCAGCCATAAAGAAAATGTTTAACTACTTAATATTGAGAACTTTGTGAGGCAAAACCTGGCCTGACAAGGAGAGTGGCAAGAATCTCAAGCTACCGCATAGCTCTGGCAGCAACATAGCGGTGAAAAAGCTTTGGCTCCATTATAACATAAAAGACTCCCATAAATCAATAGGGAAAAAAAACAATGTGGAAAATCCAGATAAGACATGAAGAAAAGACAAATGGATAGTTTACAAGGGAGGCTGCTAAGCAGCAGGTAAATGTGAGCAAGCTTATTAGTCATCTAGACACGTAAATTACAGCCACCATACAATGCCATCATGTAACCGTTTCAATGATAAATTGACAAAAGATGGGTAAGCATTGGGGAAAAAAAAACAATTGAAGCAACAGAGAATCTGGCACTGCTGTTTGAAAGACATGTTAGTGTAGCACTTTGGAAACGTGGCAGAAACTACTCATGTTATATGTTTGAAAGACATGTTAGTGTAGCACTTTGGAAACATGGCAGAAACTGCTCATGTTATATGACTGTACACTCCTGTTCTTAAAGATATACCCTGGAGAAACTTATACAAATATGTATCAAAGGATACAGTTAAGTATGACTATAGTAACACTCTTCTCTAGCCCCAGATTGCCCAAAAATCTCCTTTTCAAATACCAAATTAATAAAATTGGTACTGTAGTCTTACTCCATAAGACTCCATAGTCTTATGGAGTCTTATGCAGAAATATTACAAAGTGCCTATTAATCATGAACAGTATAGATAAATATATAAAAGTTATGATCAATTAAAGCAGTTCAGACCCAAAAGTCAATGCAAAACTGACAGTGAGAAAAATCCTTATCTCTGAGAGGAAGTGACTGGAGAAGCCAAGAGGAGGGTTTCATGGATGCTGGAAATACTGTCTACCCCGCACTTTATGGCCACTTAGTGTGTGTATTCTCCCACAAAGGAGCACCATAGCCTGGTTTGTCAGGATGCTCATATAACTCCACAACTCTGAGAGGCTGATGCTTATGATTATGAGTTTGACCTCAGCCTGGACAGTTCAGTGACTTCTTGTTTTCAAATAAATTTTCTCATGTATTATTACTTCTCATGTTACATGCCTGCTGTGGTTTGGCTATGGATGACTTTGAAGAAGAAAATTTGTCCTGGATAATGCTATCTTGTAGTGGAGAGAAAAGACAGAGACAGACAGAAACACAAAATGCCTCCCTAGGCTGCTTCCTGGGAAAGAAAGGCTGTATGTCCCCTTACCATGAACAAAGCAAGGCATGAGGCCAGGACTGATGCCAGTCGGGCTGTAAGAAGTACACTTGTTCCACTGTGAAGGGACTTATACTAAGGTGAAAAAAAATTAAGCAAATACAATTTTCTGTCCATGATTCCTTTTATTTTTTTTGACAGAGCAGTTCCACACATTACATAGTAAACTGTTTCTGCTTTATATTTAAAGCTTTCAATTGAAAAAGCTAAAATGTGTTTTTAAAAACTTGCTAAAGTTTTGAAGAAATTATACATAACTCATTAGAATAAAGCTATGTCTAAGATTGTTCAGTAAGCTTTTTTCTTTCATAAGATATTTGTTCCAGTTTTGCAAAAGCCCAAACAATGCCTTTAAACTATCTATGAAAGTTGAGTTATTAATCATAATAATTATTTTAATGGTAGAACTCTTTTGGAATCTATTTTTATTCTGACCTTAGAGATGTAATTTTTTAAAAAAATTAATTCTATTGGTACATTTTAAATACACACAATGATCACATTCATTAGAGAAAGGTTGTATCTGCACATGATATTTCTTAATTATTATTCCCACCCCCCTTTCTGCCCTTCACCCTTACTTCCATTCCTTATTTACAAAAGCTTTGTTTCCATTTCCTTCCTTCTATTCATCTTTTTCTTTTCCTTTCCCCTTTCTTCCTTTCCATCTTCCCCTATCCCTAATTGCCCTTATATATAAATATTTTCTTCCTATTTCCCAGTATCTGTTATATATTTTGGTCTCTACACTTGCAGATTCTTCCACCAGAGAAACAATGTGATATTTAAATATGTGTGCGTGATTTGTTTCATTTAAGAGCATGGACTCTATTTTCTTTTCATTTCCTTCCTTTCCACCTCTCCCCTTTCCAGTCCCCCTTTCTTTTGAACAATTTCTATTTCATAATACATTTGAACATTTTGCTCTTCATTTACACAGTTCAAACAAGTGATGTGTTATTTAAACATGTGATTCCAATTTATTTTACTTCAGAATATGTTCTCAAGATGTAATAAATAAATAAATAAATAAATAAATAAATAGGACCAGGCAAATAGTTCAGTGGATTAAAGCATCTGTGAGCAGGCACAGGGACCAGGGTTCAACACCTTGGCATGCCATGTCAGCCCCGACCCAGGGTGCACTGAGACAGCAATTGAGACTGGGCGTTGTGGCGCACACCTGTAATCCAGCTCTTGGGAGGCTGTAAACAGGAGGATCACTATGAGTCTGATCTAGGAGTGAGACCCTGAACACCCTGTAGACCCTATGCTAAAATACAAAAGAAAAAAAGAAAGACAGAAAGAAAGAAAGAAAAAAGATACATTCATTGACCTAGAAATGGCTCAAGTTTGTCCTTCTTTAAGGCTGAGTACTCCTATATTGTATAAAGGCAACACAATGTTTTTATCCATTGCTCAATTGATGAGCATTCAGGTTGTTTCCTAGATATAGCTATTACAAATTGTGTTGCTATAAACACGGGTACACATTGACACTTTTGAGTTTTAGTTTAATGGATGGTGAAACATAAATGTAATTATAGTCTTTGGCATGTTGTAAGTCAGTTTTTCCAGCATCATTTGTTAAAGAGGCTGTCTTTATTCCAATGAATGTGTTTGTATCCTTTACAAAATTAAGGTGTCTGAATGTGATTATGTGTGATGTGTGTGTGTGTGTGCATATATATATATATATATATATA
>NDGM011093194.1:0-21851 GCA_002564305.1 Octomys mimax
TGGTTCCAAATAAATTTTAGGAACGATTTCTCTAGGTCTGTAAGGTATGTTGGTGGTAGTTTGGTAGAGACCGCATTATAGTAAGCCTTTCAAATAGACCATACTTAACTTCATTTCTGAAACTCCCATAGCATTTGACTGAAACCTGCATCAGTTCTGCGAAGAGAGATGTGTTTAGCAGTTGTGATCAAGCACCATGGACAGCCACAAAGAAGAGCACGTGCATTTTCATGTGAAAAGGACAGTGGCACAGAGATGCACAGCTATGGAGCAGACAAATAGGAAAAAACCAGGGGAGACTGCCTAGAGGGCAAGGCAACAGCACATCCCTTGAAATTAGAGAGGAGGACTGAGCTTTGAAGAAATGGGATAGGCCAAACCTTAGGTTAAGGATGCCACGAAGGTCGCTTTACTTTTGCTAAAACTTTTCCCTGTTGCTCCAGAAAAGTAAACTTTCCCTAAACTGCTGGACCCATACAGTCAGGTCATTTACTGGCTGAAGCTCAGCTGAGGCTGATTTAGCAACTTATGATGCTCTGACCTTGTGAAGTTCCCCTCACACCATGGAAGTAATTCTTCAGAAAATAGCACCCAGTCTTCTCACATCACTACTAGTTAAAGCACATCTACTCAGACAAGCAAATTTCACAGCTCACTACTGATCTTTATGGGGCTATTTTGTCTTCAATCATGTATGTGACTATAAAGCACTATCTGAAGTATGCTAGAGTTGACTTCTTGAAAGCAAGCATCTCGGTAACCCTTTATTAGTTAACTAGTTTTTATTTTTATTTTAATTTCTTATTCATTTTAATGAGAAAAAAGATAAAATAGTAATGAAACAATTTCAAAACAGGTTGGTAGGATAGTTATAACAATCAGTGCATTGCATATTGTTGTCTTCATATAGTTATTCAGAGGACAAGATGCAGACATGATATCTTGTCTAAATAATATTAGTACAAACCTTTTTCTCATTGAACTAGGAGAAAGTAGCTGTATATCTATCCTGACTATAGGTGGGCTAAAAAGATTGCTAATATTTTGGCTGTACCCCTTCAAGGTCAATGAAGACTCAGGACATAAGAGAACCTCTGCTCTGACATTCTGTAACACAGAGGTGTCCCAAATTTTCTGATCAAGGAGATTATGGGGCCACAGAGGAAAGTGATCCATGATGTAAAGTGTGCCTAAGGAGAGTCACCTAGAAAGGAAACATTCTCTCAGGATTTCAGAGGGAGAATTGGTCAAGCAATGGCCATGACTCATCCAGATGGCTGACAAAAGATCTACAAGGTGTGGTACATGGTCCCAGGGTAAATCCTAAGGGCATTTGAATGACCTTATCAGATAGCAAGAGTTATATTTTTAGTTATATAAGTCTTGTTTTAACTTGATCTTAACTGTCCAGCAGAAAATTGTAAGCACAAGGTATAACAGTAAAGCTATATTAATATGATGAGCTCTAAGAGCTCAAGTCAACAACTTCAGACAATTGCCAGTTGTGATGAAAACTCACTACTATTATGGACTATTGGGCTATATTGGCTTATTTTGCTTAATTCAAGTACCTACAACCTTTGGACTGGCATCAAATTTGAAAAGATCCTTTGAAGACTTCCTCAAAAACAGCTTCTCTAGCCACAATGGAACACCTTCTCTGGAAAAACAAAACAAAAAAAGGAGAATGTAAATAAAGGATCATTTTGTAGTGAAAAAATACATATATAATTAACTAGTCTTTAAAATCTATGTGTTTGAAATAGTAATGATGTATGCTATTTTATTTATTTTAACTAGTAAATGTTGCATATTGTTTCTAAAGAGTTTTTCCCATGATATGGGAGGAGCTACGTAAATGCAGAAAAAGAAAAATAAGCCTTCGCGGAGCAGCAGCCTGGCCCCATCCACCTTTCATCCTGTGGGACACAGGCTGAGCTGTGAGGACAGAGGGAGATCTCTTGGAATAACACAATTCTCTTTCTTCCTTTACCTTCTGCTTTTGTCCCTTTTTATACCAGTGCATATCAGACCATCTCCCAGGCAAGAAAAAGCTAGCTGAGGTCAGATTTTAATCAGTGAGAAAATGGTCGTGGCCACGCAGAACTCCCAAGATGAATAAGATGTTGTCGGATGAAAACCTCTTTCTCCTAAGCATATGAAGATTTCTTCTGTGTGTCCTTACTGACATGAAAATTGCAACTGTTTCTTAAAGAAAGGAACAAAAGAGACTAAAGTTTAATTATACACTTTCATTTCCCCTGCAGTTGCCATCCCTTAGCTGGTGAGCCGCAGTAACCTGCTCACAAGCTTTGACCTACTACCCCTGCAGCCCAGCACAAACTAGCAATTATTGGCAGCTACTGGCCACTAACTGTGTGTAGGAGACATTATTTTTCCTTTTGCAGAGGCCTATGAATTAACTGTATCATTGAACTATAACTGTTCAGTTTCTGCATCTAGAGCTACTAAAACGTTCAAGACACATAGTTGTCTTCAATAGTTGCTAAGAATTCTGATGTTTCCTTGCTCAGGCTTTCCATGGGAGGTTGTTTTCTTTTCAATAGGTAAGCCAAAGCTTATGTGTCCTTGGACATCAAAAGCAGGCAAAATTCCTTTCTGAACTTTCCATGACATGGATAACTATAAGAGTGGATAAACCTTAATGTATGTGGTGAGTGTGTGACGGTGTTTAAACCTCTTAATAAGCTCTTCAAGTAAGTACTGAGATTCCCCATCTTCATATTGGAAGACAATGAGGAAAGAGTATATACTGCAAGGTACACAGCTGGGCAGCTCAGGCACAGGGAAGGGTACTCCAGTGCTCCAGCTTCACTCTCCTGACCAGTGTGCCATCCGGCCTCATTGCCTGTTGGGACTTCTATGAAACTCTAAACATTCGTGGGAAAAGGGCCACAGTAAAAAGAAGCACAAGCAGGTAGAAACAGGCCACCATCCTCCTGAGCAGCCCCTGAGGATCAGTACTGACTGCCTCTTCTCTCTTTTAGCTTTAAGAAGAATGTCACTTTCCACAAAAGATGTTATGATTTGTCAGATTCTTACTGCAAGGCATTACAATGTGGAGGAGCAGTAAACGGCACAGACCCTGTGGCGCAGCTCTAATGCCTTGCAGTGCTACCCTTGGTGGGTCTCAGGCGGGAGCAGCATGGAGCAGACGCTGGTGCTCTGGGAGGAGCAGGAAGGAAAGCGCTCTGGAAAGGTGTTTTGGCCACAACCTTCCAATTTGCTGGGGTCGGCAATAGCCTGGGTTTGGTAGCAGGAAAGAACAGTTTCTTGAATAGTTATGGATATTTAGGACATCCCAAGTCCACAGAAGCTTAAGCTTGTTCCACATGAAGCCTGCCCCTTGATTTATAGGACCAAGGTGACATGGAGAAGGAAGGTCCATTGCTGAGCAAGGATGAAGACTTTCATGGCAGAGAGAGGAGGCTCACTGAAGCACAGGTCCATGGAAGCTCAGCACTGGTCCCAGTCTGCCAGTCTGATGTCCCACTGTGTGGACAAGCTTCTGCTAACTTGGAGGAGCAGGCCAGCCGCCCTCCCTCCACACTACAGCAAATGAGATCTTGGCTATTTCTATACTCCAGTAGCACAGACAGATCCTTCTCCCCATGAAACTGATGTTTCCAACCACTGAGGCCAGAGATGTGTGCTTCATCCCTTCACAGTCCCACCTAATCCAGCCAACCTGATCTTTCCAAGCCAGGACACAAAGCTGAGAGAAACTGGAAGCCCACTCCTTCCCCAGGCTCAGGCCTGGCCCATCCATGTCCACAGTGTCCTAAGGCAAAGGACAGTCTAGCCCCAGCTTACCCGCTCCCTTACTCTTCTCTGTGACCTCCTAGAAATCTGTTTTCTACACAGGTATAGAAAACCTGGCCTCACAATTACTGCTTCCCTCCCAAGAGCCTGAGGGATGATGATAGCTGTATCAGCAACCGCTCTTTCTTGTGCTCCGCCAGAACTAAACCCTGTAAAGGTCACTTCTAGGAAGTATGTTTTAAAACGCTTAAAATTGTGTGGTTGTTTAATGTATCTTCATCTTAATCTTTTCTCTGATACTTTACTGTAAAAAGAGAGCTCTCTCAGGTTTTTTTACTAGGGTGGTTTCTCAGGCACTTTCCCCTTCTTTTGTTCTTCCTTTCGGACTGCTCTTCTGTAGAAAACTTTATCTTTTATAAGCTTTCAAGCTTCCAGCCATCACGCGCTGTCAGAACCCTTCGGGGCATGTAGAACTTTTGTTCCAGTGTTGCTGCTCCCTCCTCAACCCTTATCTCTGCCATTTCTTTAGAAGGCCGTCCCCAGCTCAGCATCTGAAGGTTAGACTCTCACAAAGCCTTTGAATCACACCGTGGAAGATGCAAGCAGCGGCATTACAATCCCAGTCTCATATTTATGAGTTTAATTAGCTGGGCTAGATATAGAGCAGAGAAACTTTGCGCATAAAAGGGAATTTGTTGATAATTATTTAATTTCTTTTTAGTAACATACCTGAATATTCTCATTATTAAATAATTAAATGTGCTACTAGTAGAATCATTTTTAAACCGCACTTTATTTGTACAGATACATTTTAACAATACACTATGTATGCATATTATACTGCGTCTTTCTCTGTAACTTTAACTCATCTGTATATTGAGGAGCTAAATATCAAGAGCATATTGATATCTTCCTCAGTGAATTATTGCTACTTGGATAAGAAAATCCATTCAAAAATTACATGAAAATAACTCTTTGAAATATTATTGTATATGTGGCTCACAATGTAAATGCTATTTTAATTAAATAAATTAATAACATAGATTAAATCTTTATATTATTACCCTGAGGGCAACACTGGGATTCGAGTCTTATTAACAGAGAAACATGCTAAAATGGAAAGATCCGAAAGGTTCATTTTCTTTGCTGCTCTCCATCTAATTGCTGTAAAGTAAACTTTATGCTTTTGCCAGCTGAAACTCTCATGGAAGAGTAAGCAGTCCGACCTCCAATCTCTTGATGCGGTCGCATATCTGCTGCCAAGTCCATTTTAAAGTTCTGCAAACAAACATTTATGCCAATTAAGCAAAATGAGGAAGAGAGCAGTGTGCGGAGGCCTCGTGCCACTCTCATTAATTCTAGGAAATGGCTCTGGTCATCTTCCCAGTGTTGTCGCGGAGACCAAATGGCATCTCCTCCCACATGACTCAGGTACACTTGCCAGGTTCACTTTCGTCTTGGACTCCAGGCCCAGACTGCAGGCTGTCCCCGACGCACCCTTGGGGGAAGATGGCTTCCTTCATCACATCGTCTGTTGGCGAGAGGCTTGTGGAGAGGTTAGCCTCCCCAGTGGCAAGGAAATGCCCGCAGTTCATCCATGCCACTCTTTGCTTCTTAGAACTATCTTTCTTTTAAGGTTTGCTGTGATAATTTTTAAGGAAATAGATTTGAAATGCCAAGTAAGAGGTGAAGAGTTATGCTCATGATCCAGTGATTTGTATTCAAATATATTTCACTGAGAAGTAATGTAGTTTAGAAGTACAGTGAAGAAAACCATTGAACAAAGATGAATCTTCAGTGCACGGTCAGTCTAAAGCAGTCCAAATTCCATCCAAAAAATAGAAGAAAAAAAACCCTAAAGGGTGAATGAAAGAGAATATAGTGAAAGAACTATTTTTATAGATGCGCCCATGAATAAGAGAACAAATAAGATGCCATGCAATGAGGTGACTGAGAACGGTGAGGGGACCTGTAGGTTGGGAATGGTGAGAGGGTGGGGTAGTAGAACCAGGACCCACAAAGCTTGGCACTGGACAGCTGGGCTGGCTTCTGTTCTGTCTTGTGAAGTGGTCTCTGGTCTTGGCTTCTCAAGGGAGAAGACTTGTGAAGTCTTCCAACAGGACCCAGAAGCAAGAATAAATGGCTTAAATCCCTTTATCAAGAAGCTAGCAAGGCAGTCTTCGAACAGCTCCCTTGAGACACCTGCAAGCTGGCAGGGCCAGGGGAGGCCTCTGATCCCAGGTCTAGTGTAGGATTTGATGCATCAGAAATTGGGGCGCAGTGGGGTGGGGATCTATGACTGAGGTTGCTCCATCTAAGCAACTATACTTCTCACCCTTCATGGCAGGGAAGAGAAATTTGACCTGGTGGGCCTAGTCAGAGACACTATGGTGCCCACAGTTCATGAAGGGAGCCAACACCACAATGCAAATACATGCCAGTGAGGTCCAATTGGGCTCACTAGGCCAATCACATTGAAACTGAGGCATGGACCCCAGGAGCGATGTGGGAACAGAAGGTGTCAGACTAAGTGGAGGGGAGTGTGCGAAAGGGGATGAAGTGGTCTCCTCAGAAGGCTGGAGACTGAACTCAGCAATCTGTACAGGGCCCTTCTTTGTCTCCTCTTCCGCTCTGCTGTGGTCTTGCAGGTCCAGCTCATTTTGGCTACTCTGGTTCTATCAGTGGCACCCTGGGGTCCTCATCCTCAGCAGTTGGACCACCAGGAGAGGAACGCAGCCGCTGGTGTGCCATGACTATGGGCAAGTGAGGACCACACACTCTTTCTTCTCTGTGGCATCTTGTCATGGTTCCCATTGAAGAGGTCACAAGAGAGGCAAGAGTGAGCCAGGCAGTCAGGCCCTGTACCCCCACCTCAGAGAGGCCACTGAGGACCTAACTGTGACAGGGTGGGAAGTAGAACCAGGACACAGAATTTGCACACAGATTCTTTTTTTTTTTTTTCCCTCAGCATTCTTGAGTTTTTGAACAGAAGTGTAGAAGCAGAGGTCTGCCAAGAAGAGAACAGTTTGAAGGAAAAAAAATTGAGAGAATCATACATTAAAAAGGTAAACTATTCCCTGTATCTAAGTGAAATCGCGATGTTGATAGTACTCTTCACAAAACTGATGCTGAGACACCCTTTGACAATTGTAAATGCTACCTTTTTATTTTATCCCTCTGGCATATTAATTATGTGTTCCTAATGCTCAGAAATATGGACAGAAGCCAATCCTATACAAAAGAGGCAGCCTACACTTTTGATGTATTCATTAATTCCTAGATATAATACTTGAAAATGATTCATGCGACTGATGACATTATTTGTCTTTGTATCCTCAAGTGCCACAGCAAAGAAAAAACAGCTGCAAAGATCTTTCCGCAGGATATGCCTGTGTCAGAGATCTAACCCTAAGAGAGGCACTAAATTCCTCTCAGGTACTTCAAGGAGAGCATCTCACCTTTATTAACTTTAAAGAAGTTTATTGCTTTCCACAGGGCATAATACTGTGGTATTGAAGCTAGGAACTTAATACATAATTCCTCTTTTCAAATTAGTTAAAATTAAGATAAAAATCAAAATAATTGAGTGATCAATGTAATACAAAACAAAGTAAACCCTACAGAGGAACAAAGCTTACACTGGCAATCCTTACATATCTTACCATCTCTCTGAATGATGCTAATTTAATATGCATTCCTCTGAAAAAAAGATCATATCACCATAGAACGTGGCCTGAGGAGAAACCGTCTCCAGCTGCAAAGGGTAGCCTCACATTGCCAGACCTACTAATGATGTGTGGATAGATCAGCTCATGCCAAGCGGGAGAGAGAAAGCAACAGCATTTAAAAGGCAACACTCCCAAAATTCTCTTTCTCTAATGTCTAGAAATATGATCTCACGTACAATACATCTGCCTCTGTGAAACAACAAAATGTTAACCTCTTTTATTTCTACTTAGTGTCCTGAAAAATCTAGAATAACTTTAAAATGAGTGCCTGTTTTCAAAAATGTGCTTCCAGTATGCCATACATTACAGACACAGATGATGGCTGAAATTTATATTTTTTTTATAATATAGTACAGTTGTAGGCAGCTGAGTTAGATAGAAATGTTACAGGCAGTCAGGCAGGGCCAGGCCCTCGAAAGAGACAGCATGGAAGAAAGATATCTTGCAACTGTGAGTGAGACAGACACTCCCGCTGTGGACCAGACCTAAAGACCAAAGACTGAAAAAGTGCTCACCTCTGTGAAGATAAACACCTGGGCTTGACCATCACCTTGAGGAAGCCAGGAGGAGACACTGATCCAAACGCTGCCAGCTACCGGATAAGCTCCTGTTCTGTATTTGTGCCTGCTTGCTACGTGACCCATTTTCCCAGTTGGTCCTGGATTTAATCAATTTTACCTGAGCAATTGTGCTTATAATCTTATTAATTGACTGCAGTTTTGTCCAACCTCATGCCTACCTTGCAAGTTGCCATGTTCTCCACCTTGGACCAGCCTCGCCTCATGGGTTTTGCACTGCAAAAATCCCTAGGAACAGCAGATACCTGGGCAACCCAAATGGGTCCCCTTCTGTCCCTCTCTCGGACAGAAGCTGTCTTTCTCCCAATCAATATATATTCTGCTCTTAACCTCCATTGTTCCTAAAATTCATTCTTTGGTTTTAGAGAACACGAACTCGTCCCAGGTATCTTTCTGCTTGGGAGTTTCATCCCCCTGTGTCAGTAGCATTGACTCTTATGGTGCAGCTCCTAAATCAAGAGAACAAACAGAGCATAGCTCCCAGACTAAGCTATGTTGTCGTACAAGATCCTAATTTCCCTTCTTCTTCACCCAGGAGCATGCTCTGTGTTACTAGTTTTCAGAGGCACATAAATCAAGTTAAATCTCATCTATGGAAATACTTGAGGCTGACTTCTGTGATTAACATAATGCTTTGAGGTTCATGCAGATTGTTGGTTTGCCTTGCTATTAATGTTTCTAATTGCTGAGTCGCATTTCCTCATAGAGACACATCACATTTTATATACCCACTGAGCTCTGAAAGAGACACTTGCAAGGCCTTCATTCCGACGTGTTTATGGGTAGACACGCTATACACATCCCTGTAAAGATTTTATCTTGGTGAGCATAAGTTTTAATTTCCCTTCATAGGTAAGAACATTATTGGACCATGTAGCTAAAGAATGCTTTAGCAACTGCTGAACTGTTTTCTAGGGTGACTCGATAGTTTTTGTATGATTTTTATAATCAGCATTCATTTTCCCAGCATCCTTTCCAGCATTTGTTATGGTCATAAAATTTTTCACATTATTCATTCTAACAGATAAGCACTGTATATTATCATGTTGAAATTTGTTTTCCTTAATGAATCATAATGTGTGAAAATGATGGTTCTTAAAGAAAACAAACATTTGTTGACTACATCAGTGACAACATTGGTGCTAATGACATCTCCTTGGGGAGATTATAGGATTACACTTTTTAAATAATTACAGGGTTTTATTTTATCCTGGTATGTTTTAGGTGGATAATCCCTTGAGAGAACTACCCTGGGTGTTCTAGAACTACCCTGGGTATACCCTAACATGTACCCTGGGTGTGTCGGGTACGTGTGCCCAAAGTTTTGTGCCCGCCTTCCCACTCTGTGCAATGCCTCCCACTGCACTTAGAGTTGCTATGACCACTTGTAATTTTTCTACAGTCTTGCTGGAGGTTTAGCAATGACATGATATGCACAAGGCATTATCTTTATATTGCATTATTTCTGTCTAATGTTCATCTGTTTTAAATTTCATTGATTGCCTCCCTGTTCCATTTCCATTCTTCTACAAAATCTGAATTAATTTTGCATTTCCCTTTCTCCATTACCCTAAAGTAAAAAATTATAATATTGATTTGGAATCTTCTTTTGTAATGTAAGTACTTACTACTATAAAATCATCTATGCTGGGATGCTTTAGTTGCTTTCCACTAGTTTTGATATGGTGAACTTTATTTCTGTAGAGTGCAGAACACTTTGGCTCAAGATTTCCTCTTTTACTCAATGAGTCATGGAAATACAATGATTAATTTCCAGAAGACTATTTTCCAATAATCAGTCTGTTATTTTCTTTCATTTTAAATTCATTACAATCAAAAAGCATTTTTATTTGTATTTTTTAAAACTGTAGTGGACTTCTGATAGAAGATATGGTCTATCTTTTGAAAAATATTAATGCTCTAAATATATGATGTTTGCTGTAATAAAACTTTGTATTTACAATGACAAGGAAAACATCAAATGGTTTTCCAATAAAATTCCTTCATTCTTAATAAGTGACACTGTGTACAAAGAAGTTTTCATTTTTTTTAAAGGGTTAGTTTTATTCTGAAGTGGAACAACACAGAAAGTAGCATTAGCATTCCAGTGCAATTAGGCGGGATTCAAGAATATTTCTCCTGAAAATAATTTAAATGCGCTTCTACTTGTGATAAAATATCATAAAATAAAATGTGAATTGTGATTTAAGTGTAAGGACACTCTTTCCTTAAAATGTAAAGTAATTATATTCACATTGGAAACCTGGATGACTTCGTTTTAAGTAAGTATTGGACAATCCATATTCGGACTTATCCACACAAAACACTAAATACGCACATAATCCCAGCAAGTTATTATGATGTAAATATTAAATTTTTCACTTTTTGGCAGAATGGGCTTCATATCTCAAAATATAAAATATTTTCAAGTAGGCTAACTACAGCTTGTTCAGCATATGCTCAGATTTATTTTGACAACTATATAAATTACCTTTGTCCCTGCTTTTCTGTGCTGTCAGAAAGAAGCAAATCCCTACTAAATCTGAAACTCTAAGATAATAAAAAGATAATCCCACACAATTCTTTCAACAGTTTTTATTGATCTCTTTGTGAAGCTTTTAGGTTGCTAGCAGACAGCACCCTCCTCAAGGCGCTGCAGCTGAAATGCTAAATCTCCTTGCTAGCACTGAAGGACTTACTAGAATTATATTTTTAATTAGGCATGTAGATTTTTTAAGAACATGAACCTACTTTATTTTTTTCTCATCATACTTCTAGATTATTAGGAGAGATAATTAATTCTAGATAAAGAAGTTAAAATTGTCTTTCATGTTGGTTTGCTTATGAGATGAATATTCAGTTTAGCATATATTGAACAAAAGTAAGTACATGTATTGACATTTTGAAGAGTTGTTACTAACTGCAGCCAGTCTAAGAACCGCTGCTCTTCACTAACGCAAGTGTCTGCTGTTGTGCATAATATATTCTGGGACAGGCAGGTAAGCAGGGCTAGAGGGTGTTAAAAGCGTGGTGAGAAGCTGGGTGTGGCGGCCCACCCCCATAGTCTCATTACTCAGAAAGCTGAGGCAGGATGATAACCAGAGTTCCAGGCCAGCTTAGGCCACAAAGTGAGCTTAAGGCCTGCCTCAACTGCCGAGCGAGACTCTGTCTCAAAAATACAAACATAACCAAACAAACAAACACAAGGCTGAAAAGAAAAGATAAATAAAGATGCCCAACTTTCTGCTTGTTTTTACTCTAGTGAAAAGAAAGTCTTCACATTCATACCTTTACAGTTACAAAGGAACAAACAGAAAAAAAAAAAATTCAGAGGACAGGACATCTTTTTCTTGACATTCTACTTGTTGAATGAGCTAGGCCTCTGTCGTCTGCATAGACATCAATTTCAGCACCAAGTCTGCACATGACCTTGGTAAATGTCAGGCTTAGTGTCTCCTTCCCAAAGTGAGCTTCGCAGTAGTTACTTGTGCTGACCATGAGGCTAGCCGAGAGGAAGTGGAAAGCACTAGCATGGAGTCTGGAAGAGAGAAAATACTTTTGAAGCATTACATTAATTCACAAATGGCTGTAATAAATGCCATAATAGCTCTGGTCTGGGCTCTTCTAAAAGAAGATCACAATAGTCGAAAGGAAAGAAAGCGTCCAAGAGCACTGAAGGCGAGAGAGATGGGCAGAGACAGG
This sequence comes from Octomys mimax, assembly GCA_002564305.1. Taxonomy (NCBI): domain Eukaryota; kingdom Metazoa; phylum Chordata; class Mammalia; order Rodentia; family Octodontidae; genus Octomys; species Octomys mimax. The sequence continues at coordinate 11,792 of NDGM011093194.1, forward strand.
GAACCCGTCAGCACTAGCCTGACTTGCTAGTGAGCTCCGCGTCGAGCTCGGCAGGATCTGCTTGTTGGCTTCATGGCACTGAGGAACAGCTCGGCAAGGCACCGGATGTCATTAATCTTTCTGCGGCAAATATTTACATGTACAAATTAAACCAATCCGCGAACTTCCAGATCGTGAGACAATCCAGAAGCAACAGGACTCCATGCAGCTGTGCATCTCTCGTCCTTCCTTCACAGCCAATACGGAAAGTTCATAGAAGCGCAAGTGCCAATGGGATTTTATACAAGTCATCTTTCCAATTATTTCACATTTTTAAAAATGTGCAAGGCTCAATAGCTTACATTAGTCGATCAGTCCCACAATGGAGTGGCACATCAAGTTTCTCTGTTTCAAAGACAGAAGTCACAAATAAAGTGTCAGATAATTTTAAAATCTCAGTTTTGGTGTTACTCACTTTATCGTTATTGTTTATGGTAGCTATGCAAGTAATGGTGTCTTTATAGCTGATGGAATTATGACTCAGATTTTATGACATGCCACTTACCTGAAGCCACGGGGCCTGCACAGCTGCACAACTTCAGGGAAGAGGTGGGCGCCTGTGCAGCTCCTCCACACCGTGCACTCAACAGGCCTCTGAGTGGCCTCTGTCTTCATGCAGCTTGCACTGTGCTTGTGAAGTGCGCAGTGAGCCTTTCAATACATTGGCTCAAGGCAAGTCTTTCATTCAGGAGCAAAGCGAGTAAGAAAATGCCCCGTCCAGCTAGTGCAGGGCCGTCTATGAGCACCAGCCTGGCCGCCCCGGCTTGGAGCTCTCAAGATGTGAATGATGCTGTTGCCCTCAGCAGTGACCTTTGGACTGACATTCTTGCCCGTGAAGGTCAAGGACAGCAGCTTGTCTGGATCTTGTTTATCCCATCACGAATACCTTTATGGTGCTGAATCAGTTGTGATTTTGTCTTCTTTTTAAATGTCACTCACAGCAAAGAAACCTTTGTCTCCACAAGTACAGTGCACTGGCCTGTGAAGCAGGGGAAGCCACCCATGCCACCAGTGGAAAACAGTGAAGGCTTCAAGCATACTTGGAAAGCCCTGCCCAAGAGGGTTCCATTTATCCACTTACGCAGTGCCATCTGTGAACGTGAGGGTCTGTTTTTCGAGCTAAGCGGTGCTCCTTCATTCAGCTTTCATTCAGGCAGTATTTATTGGTGCCCACTGTGGTTCAAACACTCCACTGGACATTACAGTATCTCCCTTGACTGTCTTGGAGACAAAGAGAGTATTTCCAGTCCAAGTGCATCAAGGAAAAAAAAAACCTCATTTAAGTGCAAGAAATGGAGCCTGGCAAGATAGCTTGGCAGTCTAAGCACCTGCATGGCAAGCACAAGGACCCAGGTTCAATCCCTGGTACCACATGCCATGCTGGCCACCAAAACCAAGAGTGGTAGCACGCGCCTGTTATCCCAGCACTGGGGAGGCTGAGACAGGCGGATCACTAGTAGAATGAGCTGCTTACCAAGACCCTGTACCAAGTAAATAAAAGATTTTTAAAAATTTGAATGCAAAAATGTACTTAATAACTTTGCTACCTTCAACAGACTTTTTAAAAGTAATTTTGTGCCTGCATTCTTCTCTGGGCAGACTTCCAAAGTGCGCCCACAGCCAGGTGCCAGCCCGCCCAGCATCTCAGCCTCGGGAAGACCCGCTCACTACGCTGCTCTCTTCTACAGGCCTGCTACTTCCCTCCTCTGCCTGCGTGTGTGTAGGAGAGACTTCTAATAGCCTGTCTACTTCACAGAGAAAGGGATTGTCCAGGTGTTTTGCCTCAGAGAAATTTGGCCGCAAACTGGATGTTCTTGAAAGTTGTTTCCACTTACAGCCTGAGTATTGCAGGTAAGGAGCTGGACCAAGCATAATTCTTACTGCAGTGCTTTGCAGCAAGTGGTTCTGCTAAATAGAAATATATTACTGGAAGACTGGAAGAGTGATGGTACGCCTGACCCTTCATCTCTGCTCTTAAAGGTCATTGTGGTTAAGTGTGGACAAATTATGGAACAAAGCACCTGTGCTTGCTGCTTCTCACTTATATCTCCCCTCATGCCTCATTATGATAATGTAATGACTTATTTGACAGAGTAGATTCATCCATAATCTTGGAAATATATAATGTATTTAATTTCCAAGGTTATATTTTCAGAAAACTATTAATGTCTTTTTCAAAGTCATTGAGACTGAATTATGTTTCAGCAAAATATTAAGTACATTAAAGGTCCCTTTTAGATTTGATGAAAGCCAATTGGCAATCCAGTTACAATTATTCAACAGCTTTGGGCTCAGAATTGTTAAACTTATTATGAATTATCCATGCAGGCCATTATCTTGCAAAGTTAAACCTCTCTGTTGCATTCAAGCTTCATCAGAGACTGTCGCCAAAATAACTGTGGGTATTTTTAATTCTCAGAGCTTCTCATTTTTAAATGTTCATTAGATAATGATCCTTCAATATTCAGGAAATCTTCTTATCTGAATTTAATAAGATTGCCTCTTATTTTAAAAAGCGCCCTTTCTAATTCTAATAAAATACCAAAAAATTACCTATACCATTTCCATTTTCTGCCTGAAAGCAGGAACCAGAGCACTTAAATTTATGTAGATAACATTTAAAAATCACCGACGTCAGATTATAATAATAATGAGCAGGGCTTGTGACTAAACACTACAATGGCTCCCACCTAGGGATGGTTCTCATCAAGAATCTGTCCACAGCTCAAGCAGAGCACATCTTCCTGGGGATGCGTCTGCTAGTGGGCTTTAGCCAATGTGCTCTGTGATTTGCAGCCAGCAGGGCCTTTAGAGGAGTCACCAGTGGGTCCCATCTGCGCTTACACAGAGATTCGGGTCACTCTCATGGCAGCTGTCCTGTTGTATGTGCTAAGCAGTGAGATGCTCCGAATATGTCGAGATATTTGGCTAGCACAAGTGGGCGAAACGATGTTGGGCACGTATGCCCACATCAGAGCTCCTTGATGTCGGGTGCAACCCCTCATACTTCTCAGATCTTCGGCTCCTTCTGTGTAGAACATCAGCTTCAAAAGGAGCAATGAGGGCAGCAGCTACAAGCCACAAGGAGGCCGTCTGATAATGCCAAGATGATGAGGAATTCTACTTGAGAACTGCAAAACAAATGGACACTAGGTACACTGTGTGATTAGAAAAATTAGGTGCAAGGGGTTCAGAAGAGAGACAAGGCTAGAAATATGATAGGCAGTGTGACCCAAGTCAGGAAAATAAGCAAAAAGTAGGTAGAGAACAGAGAAATCGCAAACTTAAGAGTTATGTACATTTTCTAGAAGTAGGGATTACCAGTAAGAAACTGCCTTGGAAGTCAAAATCAGAATGACAAAACCAGCTTAGTAACCCAGAGGATACAAGGGCATCGCTGGAGGTGTCAGGCTTGGGCTGAGAGAAGATACTGATGCAGAAGATACTACTTTCAAATATTTCCAGTAAATGATTTCCCTTGTACCATAAAAACTTAAAGCTATGTCTCTAGTCACCTACAACCTGGAGAAAAGGGCTAGCACTCTTCTCAGAGGGAGAGGCTGCCTCTCGTACTGGTGAGGCTGTGTGTATCATGAATCCTTCGAGGGCAAGTGATTATTTTTTCAGGTCAGAAAGTGCCTATGCTCAGCTGAGTGCAAGGCTTGTGATGGCGCTGGATTCTCCTGGGCGTGTTGTTCTCACTCTCTCAGGACGACTCATTAGCATGCATCCCTTTCAGCAAGTGGTGGGTGTGGAGAGGGGAATGGAGGTCAGCCCCACCCTCTCACAGCGAAGGCCCGTCATGCACATCTCGCTGCACCCAGCTTGCCTCCACAGTCTGCTTAGCTGGTCTTCACTGTGGGCACCCAAGATCCTGCCTGAAACTTCGTGCTATTGTGCCTAAGCAAAAGCATTTACATAGATAGACCGGACAATTACCACATCCAGCACAGAAAGTTAAAAGAGAGAAACAGGTAGAAATGAGGGGGCCAGGCCAGCCCCACAGACGAAGAATGTCCAGAGCATTTCAAATCTAAAAAGCAAGCTAGTAGCATACCTTGTCAGAGCTTCTGATTGAAAAACAAACTAAGGTCATCCAAGCAGAAGAGGATTGATTAGAAGGCACTGAACAGTTCCCAGAATCAACAGAAAGTCTGAGGCAAATGGCCAGGAGTTCTCAGAGGCTAAACAGTGTGGTGCACATCAGATAATTTATCAGCTTAAAATCGACCAGTGTGGGTATTTGCACCACAAGAAGCAGGCTGACAGACTAGAGGAGAACCAGGGCCATTCCTAGTGCTGCGCCCAGAGACTCCCCCAGTGTGACTTATCTGCCTTCCACTGTGCAGGACAGTACAGGCAGCTCAGTGTTCGGATACACTGAGAATCCAATGGTATTCCATGTGTCAGGTGATGGGAACTGTCAGCCCACTGTCACCTGAGGAATTGTATTTGAATAGAACTCATGGTATGTACCACACTACACACAATACCTGTGAAAAAGGGCCAGTAAATGGAAATGTTCTTCCTTTAGTTTCAAAAGTATAATGAAAGAGTAATCCTAATACCTACTGTACTATGTTGGGAAAAGTTTCATCATAATTCAATAGTAAGTCTTTGGAAATATAAAAATATAGAGCAAGTCATAACAAAGGAAATATAATCAAATGCCTCCCCTATTAGTCATTATGTAAAGGCACTTACAGTTTAGTAAAAAACCTACACACTTCTCTCAAATGACTCCCTGAATCACCTTCCTCAACATGAATAGGTCAACAAAGAATTTTAATTGACACATTTCCTACTTTTTCTACTTTTCCAAAATAATTTATGTAATTAAAACAAGCACAGATAGAAATACCAAATATGACTAATACAAATCACCATTTACAGCTTAAAGGTATGCAAGGCACGTCGTGAGAGAGACAGAAATAATGACTTTGTCAGATGCACCCTTCTGGAATTGGCCTGTCAGGTCCCTCTAGAGTGATGACCAAGGCTCCAGTGCAGGGAGAATCACTGAAGTAGAAAAATGTGGTTGAGCCATTCGACCGTCTGGCAGAATTATGATTAAACTTGACATGTGGTAATCTGGAAATCAAAACTGCACACTAGTTCGTTAGCACCAAAACAAATCTTTTGACTTGAGAAAGATCAACCTTGAAAACAAGTGAAGTCAAGTGTTCATGAATTAAGCTTGAACACTAAAAGGAATAAAGTTGTTTCAGCTTCAAAGGAAAAATGGTTTCTTTCCGTCAAAGCTAAGAGCCAGGGCGAGACTGCAACATGACCTGCGTGTGAGGTGTTCTCAGACGCGCGAAGACTGGGGCTCAACTCCCAAAGTGAAGAAGGCACATTAAAATAAAAAGAATGAGTTCTATTTCTAAAAAGACATAAAAGAATAAGAACTTACTTTGAGTTAAGAATGAAGAAAACAAAATCGTAAATAGCTGATAAACAACCACTGAAATATATAAAACCTATCTCCCAGTGAAGTCGAATCCATTTTCTCTAAGTACAAAGGATCAATGAAGAAAGAAATTAAAGCATTCTCAGTTAGGGCGGGAAATTAAGGTACTGGGGACTGTAAACAAGGGCAGGTGATGGATTGCTATGCCCATTACCCTTGGGAAAGGGGTACTGAAGCAGCATCATTAACGCAGTTTTGCACTTGAAATACCTAAGATGACTTGAAAGAAAGTCAAATATGACAGAAGTGCGCTTGGCAAGTGTTGTATGCTGTATCTAAATAAATTATCACCTTACAGCAGACTTTTCTAAAGCACAAGACGGAGCGATCAAAAGATGAGAGGGAATGTTTTAATAAGTGGAAATTGTATTTATTTACATTCAGAAAAGCATTTGGTAGGGAATATAAAAGAGTAAAACTCAAGAGCCATCTTACGATTTTTGTAAGAATTATACATAAATCATTGCTCTTGGTTCGTAAAGAGACTCAAAGTATATCAATAATTTCATAAATTAATAATAATAGCATTGATATCAGCACCAAAACCTTGAAAGATGGTAGCAGATGTGACCCAGCCACTGAGAAATCTAGGCAGCTAGCTTATGCTCCTGTTGTCCTACTGTACATTGCCACATTCATGGAGAGCTCATTTTTCTCCATCAAATCTTAGAATTCGGAGCTGTTACTTGTGATGGACAGCCTGATGGGTTGAGAGACACATCACACAGCAGTACAGCACGATGCTGGGGTGTCCAAGGTTTCCAGTGAGGCCAGTAGACTGATGGAAGACGATCCTGATTTGGGAGGCACCATGAGTAGGCTGGCCCCCTGCATGGAGGGGCGGGGGAAGGAGGGAGTCGGAAAGCTCCCTCCGCTCAGCACAGGGGCCAGGCACCCTCTGCCACGTGGACCCCAGGCTGCAGCATCTTCAGCCTTCTGTGCAGATTCCCACGAGGGCCTCTCCGCCCGGCCGCCAGTCCACAGGCTCTCCCCTCACTCTGCAGCTTCTAACTTCTCGGTCGGCAGCTCTGAGTCCTCTGGCTCTGCAGCACGTGCACTTACAGGGCTGCCTACGCATACTGTGAATAAATCCCTGGGCCTAATGTGTGTGTCTACATGGTGTTCTCTGCTGATGTGTTCCTCTAGAGAACCCCAATCAGTGCAGACTTCTTTCTTGAGTAGGGTGCTGCAGAGTTTATTCTTGTCACACCTCACCACTCAGCACAGGGGCAAGGCTATGCCATGGATGGCCACTCTCCCTCATCAGCGGGGCTGGACTGCCTTTATGGAGTTGGCTTCTTTGAGCAGCAAGGAGCTAAGCATTACCGAGCCAATCTCCAGTGCTGAGAGTTGCGAGATGCGTGAGGGAGACAGTAGCCCGAGGGGACCCAAGGGCTGGGAAACAGTTTAGAGGCCAATAGCCCTGCTGGACAACTTTAAAAAATATATATTTATGACACTATGACAGTTTTATCATCTTGACATAATGAAGCTTGAGATTAGATCTGTCACGAGGTATAATCCTCCATAACCGCAGGAAGTGCTTTAGCCAGAGCGCGTTCACAATATCATGGCCTCATTCCACGTGTGGAAAGAAAACAGTTGAGATGTGTCATTTGGTTTTCAACAGAAAATGTGATTGGAGTCTTAAGACTACTTTTAAAATTTCATAGAACTTTATGCCGGGCTCAGTCCAAGGTTTGTGTTTCTTATTTTAATTTAATTTAATTTTTCCATCAGATTAAGGGGCACATTCTACCAATGAGTCCATTTCCAACCACACTTCTGGTACTTGAAGAGTAAGTGCCAACTTTTCTTGCTAAGCCGTATTTGAGGATGTCTTTTTACTACCTTAAAGATCTATAACCCCAAGTGTACTTTCTAAATACTGCGTCAAGTGATATTATAGTCCCAACCTAAGAATGAAGCCAAACTTAAGCTTCACATTGTCACCAGAGTCTACTCTTTGGTACAGACCTAGGCACTGCGTGAGGGTCGGGGCACACCGAATCTTCATTAGTGACCCCCAGTGCTGATGACTCTCTTGTGGAGAGCACCCTGTCCTCTCCTGCCTCTGTATGTTCTCACTCTTTTCCTCTGCCCGGGATGGGTCCCCCGCCACTTCACCCGGAAAAGCTCTCTCTTCAGCCACCCTCCACAGCTACATCCTCCCCCCTGCGTCTCTGTTCCTCCAGCGCACACGGCTATTCCACTGTCCAGCTGACATCACTTAGATTCACTCAGTGAACCAAACTGGTTATTTGTTCCCTGGCACAGCCCGTGCTGGCAACATCAGGAAGACCGTCCCTTAGTGCGTCCGAGCCTTTGCAGTCGCCAGTGGCGATTCATGGCATATGCTTTGGAAAAATGACTGGTTGCTGCTGAGGAGTTCTGCGAAAGTTTTCTGTTCCTGACTGAGTGTTGCCAGCACGAAAGACTGTTCATCCATGTGTGGTTTCTTCTAATGATAATAAGCAAGAGATATCAGTATCACAGCAAGAAGATTTCCAGTGGTGTTCTTATGCTGCATGGCATTTTAAATGAAAATTGTTGATTCTCTGGTATTTTTTACAGTCATGCATAGAAGAAAATGTCATGTATTCTAATGCAGAATTTCACCGAATTGGTGAGACAATGAAATTGAGCAAATTAATCAGATGGTGCCTCATATATATAACATTGATGAATGAAAATTACAACATATGATCCACAATTTCCAAATTTTATGAATAACCAGGCCAATAAAATTTGAAATAGTAGCACATTAATAATAATAGAATATGGCCTTAAATGCACCAAAGAAAATTAGCCACCAAAAAGAGCCAAAATTTTAAAAATAAGAGTCTAATGCCCTTTTTGAAAAACTATGGGAGGCATAACTCAGTGTATTTATTATTCTGCTAGACATTTGGGCCTTAAACAAAATAGAAAATACTATATTTTTCCAGTAAATCAGGATTATGGCCCAAGAGAAAGCATGGATCACCTTACTGAGGGAAAACATGTTTCCCTTTCTGCATGGATTGAAATGAACCAACTATTCCAAGCCTGGTAGGGGCATGTGGCCTCCTGGGGTGGCCCTGGCAGTGCAGTGCACAGCCTCCAGTGGGCCTGATGGTGCTACCAGCAGTGAAGCCCGGCTGCTCTTGGCAAGGAAGTCAGTCGCAAGAGCCTGGCACCGCCCCGTTTCCTGGTGGCCACACTAGTCTTCCAGGTGAGTCCTTCAGAGTCCCAGTGACTCATAATTGAGTCACGTGTCAGGGTTCCTGCATAGACTCCCAGAGTAAAGCTGGGTTTGTGGTCAGGCTGTGCTTAGTGGTGCAAGCGGTACTTCTCTCAGGGCCTGCGTAGCAGACAGTTCCAGGAAATGAACTGGTGAGCAGAGGAGGTTTCCATGAGAACCGTCTTGCTCTCAGGATTTCCTTTCAGTAGGACCTATCTTCTTTCTATGTTGCAATTTTCCCTCATATTATCTCTCCTGTGGCTGTGAAGAGAGCTTTTCAGTTGTTTGGTAACATCTTAAAACAATATGGCAGGTGAAAGAACACTTCGAACTTGCTTCCCACAAGTCCTGAGTGGCGCCCGCAACTGCTTTGAGGGTCTCTGATGCTCAGTCCTAGTGCGGCTGGCCTGCGGATTCAGGGACATCGCGAGACCCCGTGATCAGGAAGCTTTCCAAAGGACACAGCCCCAAATCCTTAGACTTAGAAAGTGAGAGGACACTGTTCTCTGAAACAAAAAGAAAAATCTGTCTGAACCAAAAGGAAATGCACGAGCCAGCGAGATAGCTTAGTGGATTAAGTGACTGCAAGTGCGGGGACCAGGGTTCGATCCCTGGCACCACACGCTGAGCCAGCCCTGCACCCAGGCACGCTGAGCCTGTCCACATGTCTGGGCATGGTGGCACATGCCTGTAATCCCAGCACTAGGGAGGCTGAGAACAAGAGGATCACTAAGTCAGCTGCGTAGAGAGACCCTGCACCAAATACGTAAGAAAAAGAAAAGAAAACGTGTGCCCACTACTTTCACAGTCACACTGAACAATGCTCCAGCTGCCTAACTCCAAAATAGAGGCTGTTTTTCTGGTGTTTTGCCCTGCTCTACTGAGAGCGTTACGAGCCGGGGGTGGGGGGTGGGGGGGATGGGAAGCCGCTCTAGAGCTGCACGTGCTTATAAATTTCTCTGGGCAAATGTGTAGAAAACCAGAGGCACCGGACGGAGTCCTGAAGGCAAGAAGCCAGGCACAAGGAGGTGGGTATCAAGTGGCTGCACCTCACTGACAGCAGCCTGCAGGGGTGACCTGGGGTGTCCAGCACAGTGCCAAGCTGGAGACACGGGGGAAACTGTGTGGAGAAGCTACGGCAGGAGACTTTGGCAAGCAAGGGCCTATCTTTGAAGCAAGTTGTGGGTACCTTATGTCTTCATCTGTTTTGTGATGCTGTCATAAGAGAACATGAGAGACAGTGTCATTTGTGAAAAGAAAGAAAGAGAAAGGAAGGAAGAAAGGAAGGAAGGAAGGAAGGAAGGAAGGAAGGAAGGAAGGAAGGAAGG
>NDGM011093196.1:0-12639 GCA_002564305.1 Octomys mimax
GGATTGAACTCAGGTCCTTGCGCTTGCCAGGGAAGTGCTTATTCCACTGAGCCATCTCCCTGGTCCCCAGGAAATGACTTTTAAGTGCCTATTAGATATCTGAATTAAGGTGACTAAAATTTTGAAGAATGGAGCTGTCTTTCACTGAGAAAAAACTACAAAATGAACTAGGTTGGAAGAATTGTCAGGAGCTCACTTAGCACCTTTTACATTTGAGATATTTCTTAGACATTAAAATTGAGATATGAAGGAACAGACTTATCAAATAAAATGTAGATGTCCAGCTAAATTAGGATAACAGATTTTTGAAAAAAATGTAGTGTTAATATAGTCCAAATCTGTACAGATACAGAATTGTACTCAGAAACGTTCATTGGTTCTCTGAAATTCCCCAAAGTTATGACTTAGAGGAGAAGAGGTCTATTTTGGCTCACAGAAATATCAGTTCCTACTGGAGAGGTTTAACCACAAAAATGGCATGGCAAGGGCCTGCCTGGGCAGAGGAAAGCTGCTTGGGCCATGCTGGAGGGAGGCAGAGGGAGGCAGACGGAGAGCGACAGGAAGGGAGGAGGGTAGAGGAGGGGCATGGAGGAGGGGAGAGGGAGATGCATAGCTCTGGGTCATGTCCACAGTGACCTGCTTCCCCAAGAGGCCACACCCTTTAATAGCAAGTCATTTGAGGCTACCTTACCAGTCCCAGTCCAAACCTCTCCCATAAGATCCACCTGTGAGCACATGATGCTTTTGGGGAATATCTATACATGGACCATAAAAGTGGGGTACATTGAAAGCCAAGTGAAGAAAGGCCTCAAGTGAGCAACAGGGTCCATGGTGCCAATGCGTGGAAGGTGATGCAGGAAAGCATTGCAAAGGGACCTACCAAAGAAGATAACCTTCATGAAGAAGAGAATTTTGAGAGTGTTAGAGAAAAGCCTTAACATGACATTCAGATGCTTTTTGGAGATGACAAATAGAGGAAAAACTTACAAGGAGTTTTATAAAATGAAAAAAATCAATTTGGCTTCACATGGAAAAGAAAATAAGGTCAAAATACATTTCTTTACAAAACAGGAAATAACAAAAAGCATGCAAGTAATTAGATGTTAAAGACAGAGCAAACTTAGTGATGTAGGACATGAAGGAGACAACTGCTGGGGAACATCCTGTTAGGAAAAGGAGGAATTTGCCTTTGACAGAGATAGGCAGAGTTTATCCAGAGTAGCCAGTACCAAGGTGGAGTTGATGTCACAGGCACAAGGAGCTAAGCAGAAGTGGCACTGGTGTTTGAATTTTTTCAGCTAATAAGAACAAACATTAGGGAAAGCATACAGAAGCATAATGCCCCTCATGTCTTATTTAACTTAATATTTTCTCAGTTCAATCCTGTAAGAATTGATTTATTCTTCCATTACAAAGTCTTTCTATTTCACTTCTGTCTTACTTGATGGTGTGTGTCTTAGCTTCTCTTGTGGTTTACACATTCTCAGAAGGCAGAGTTCAGAGTAGTTCAGGGAAGAGCTCATGTGCCAGAGCAGATGATCAGCGAATGCTCATGAAGAGTCAGGCACTTTAGACATGAAATGCACATTAAGAAACAGGCCAGAAAAAACAAATGCCACATTTTCTTGCTATTTTTATAAACTGCAAATTTGATCGCATAGAACAATAAGGTGGTCACTAAAGACATTGAAGGGCAACTGGAAGGGCAGATGGGATGACAGTAGATAAAGCTGCAGTGAAGCACAGCTGGGAGGAGGACCTAGCTGTTCTGCCTTGTAGACTGGTATAACCACTGAGGGCAACAATCCCTAGTGTATTTGGAAATAACCACAAGAGTGTGAAAGATAAATATGATGAATTTTTGAGATGGACCTTGTTTTTATTATGCTTTGGATATGCACATCAAATTCTTGTATTGCATCTCATAAAGATATAGAAATATTATCTCAATAATGTTTGAATGAAATGCATTGTAATCCCTCAAAACTTTTATGTAGCATAAAATTTCTTTGCTTTTTTGAAAATCTGCTGTGTATTACAGAAGACTCAAAAAAATTCTTTGATCTATTCATTAAGAAAGTGTAAATTATAGAAAACACTATTTGAAATGTATTAGCAACGGGTATTGACCACTCAGTGTGCACACAGTTGTTACACAGAGTATCCATTACACATCGAAGTTGAAACAGAGCCTCACTGGTTCCAAGTGTAAGCAATGCATTTCTTGTACAACTTCAAAAAATTTAATAATGGGGATTTTAAAATACGTTGCCTATCATGTTCTTCCAAAATATTGGCCAAATAAAATTACGTAAATATTTTAAAAGAATAAGAAATTACAATTACTCTCAAGAATTCACTGCAAGTAGTTATTCTCAAAAATTCAGTATATATTAATGGCCAAAAGTTGTGGTATGCTAACACTTACAAATAAAATGATGGATGTTATATTTGATGAGAATATTTGGTATTAACTTCAAAAGTATATAATTATAGCCCCAGTTTATTTTAGAGTATAGATTTAACCACACATTATGCAAATTAAACAGATATTATATTCAGTGTTTATGTAATTGTACAGTATTTCCTCTAAAATTATGTGTAATATCTATAATTAAATGAATGCCCTCTTCAATTACAGTAAAGTCTCATAATCCTTCTGCTTCTGTAAACAAAGACCTATTGTAGCATCCATGTGAGTGTTAGCTACTCACAGCAATGTCACACATTTCTTCTTGTCTCTTAGGAGGAAGAATAGACAATTAACTCTGTGAAGGTGAGCTGTCATATAAATACATTCATCTTCAGCAATTAGTGCTAATACCAATGCATTCATCCAAATTACAATTAGACTAATTGCCTTTTTAAATTTATGTACCCTGCCTTTAATGGTAAAACTATTTCAGATAGCTCCAAGTATAAAATGAATTCTTAGTTATTTTTATAATCGAATCATCCAGCTTCCATTTACTGATACATTCCCTATGTCAAAGAATCAGCTACATCTGGATCCAGTTTCACACTATTTGATGTAACTATTTTCAAAAGAAAAGGCAGTTCAATAAAATAATTAATCAACTTAAAGTCCAAGCTTATTATAAACAGCTGACATGCAAATATAGGACTGTTAAGGACTATCATTTCTGCTCATTTTATTCCTCTTAGTATCATTTTGTTTGAAAACATATTCTTTTCATTTTTGTTATTTTTAAAAATTCCAACCAAATCAGCTTTACTGATTTTACACTAAGACATCGTGTTTCAGTACATTTGCTATCTATTACTTCTAAATGTCTAACATCTGTGCTGTACACATTAACCATGCTTCCCTGGGGGCCTGTCATCTTTCAGTGGCTGCTTCCTTCTTTCCTAGACTATGGTGGTATCACTCAGCTTTTATGGATCATCATTATTTAATGGAGATGTGTTTTTCCCCTCACTTTCTGTAACTAAGACAGAACGAGAGAGCACTAGAGGTGGAGTGGTTGTCAGAATCCATGCTTGCCATCTCTTCTGCTTTATGATTCAGGCATGACATGCAAGTTACCATCCACCACTCAGAAGAGAAAACCAGAAGGACATCTCAAATCATATTCCTTTCAAGCTCACACATAAACAAATGTTTTCTTGGAGTTAAAATTCTTATTACTCTTGCTCTTCTACATGAACTGCATGAAGCCATTAGTTGTCCTTTAACACTCTACCAAGTACATTGTGCTTGCATATCATTTCGTTTCTCGTTCTTCAATCCTCTGCAGTCTTTAGATGTGGCCTACATCATTCATGGATGCAGTGTCAACAGGCTGGCTACCTTCCAGTGACCTGTGTTTTGCTTTTTCCTCTTTTTCTCCATGCAAAACTTTGTAAGCAATGAAACTGTCTACTTCTCTTCTGTGTCTCCTCTGTGCCCTGCATTCTGTTTCAGTAATCATTAAACTGTCCTTGCTTATGTATTTGCCTGCCACTCCTGAAAGAAAAAGACAAAACATATAACTTGTATGTCTGTGCCCTTAGGGCCCTTTCAACTTGGAATTGTTCACCAACACATTGCACAGCCATGGATCTAGAGACTCTTCTGAGTCCAAAACTCATTTCTCCTTCACCATTTCCACCTCAGAGCTTTGAACTCTGTCTCCTGAAGAAAAGCAAGTAGTTATATATTTATTTATTTTTGCATCACATACTTTTGGAGGTAGCCAGAGTACTATCATTTATTTCCTTAAGCTAATACTCCTGTATCAGTTCAGATATTGCAACCCCAGAAATAGTTCGAGCCAGAAAGAAGCATAAGAGAGGCTATGATGGACTCCAGTATTCCAGGAGGTATCATCTGCTGTATGTAATGATTCCATTCACCTAGAACATTGGCATAGTACAGGACACATTTTAATGCTTGTTTTCCCCCTTCCCTCCTCTTACTTTTCCAGCATCAGATTTATTTATCATTATAAGAACTTATAAGGTGAATTATCCTGTATACAGACTAAAAGCCAGATTAGAAAGAGATCCAAGAAGAGGCCTAGAGGTGAGGAAGTGGAGCATTATTACTTCTAATGTACATCCATTTTTCAGAATCTCCCAGAACTAGGTGAAGAATCAAACCAGCATATAATATGATTAGCAATGTAGACAATAATTTTATTCATTCTTAATCTAGCTTTAGAAAGTCTTTGAAAATCTGGGGTCTTTATAAGCTTGCAATACTTGTCATTATTAATACATTTATAAAATGAAGGCTTAACCCAGAATTTTCACTTACATCTAAGTACATATAATGGAAATGTTGCTATAATATGTGTATATTCATTTAAGTACAACTATGATTTGTACTTTAGATAAGTTATATCTTCAACATTGTAATATTTAAAAGCCATTTATAGAAAATCAAGTTAAGGCCAGCTCAATAATATATGATGTGCTAAGAACATTGCTGTTTTATTCTAAGTCATTGCAGTAAGAAGCATTCTTTAAGATGTGCCATAGGAATCATCTGTCTTAAAAACCAATATGAGGGTCTGAACATACTTGCACAATAATTTGGTGATAAATACTAGATGGGTTATGCAAGTTGAGTGCCTCATTTTTGATGAACCAGAAAAGTTTTGGAGTCTGACTTTCATTGCTTAAATATTTGCAAATATAATAATAATATATTTTAATATACAGTAATATACCTTAAGACAAAGACCCAAGCCTAAACTGAAGTTCATTAATCTTTAATTTATGCATATAGTCCAAAGGTGATTTTGTGTAATATTTTTAGTACACTGCAAACTGTCACATGAGGTGAGGTGTGAAACTTTCCTCTTGGGGCATGTTAGGGTTTATATCTAGGTGACCCCTATAAAAGACTCATACACTTTTAAGTGGGGGTTAAAGATGTGATTGGATCATGAATTTCTGATGCTCACTACGGGCTCCATCCACCAAGGATGTAGCCCTCCTTTCTGAGGGCCTGCTGCTTCTTGCCTACTGTGAGCCTCTGGCCTGCCACCCTGCTTTGGAGTCAACTGACTATGGATCAAAACCTCCACAAATTGTGAACTAAAACAATCCTTTTCCCCTGTAAGTTATAAGTGTTGAGTATTGTGTCTCATTGACAAGAAAGCAATGAAGATAAGGCATCATGTTAGACCTCAAAAAAATACAAATCTTGAAAGATTTAATATTTTCATCTTAGTGATGTTCAGTCTGTACTTCCAAACGCTAAAGAAAGACTTTAAATTTACTTACCAGTTGAACATATACACCAACTTATAATTTTCATCTTTGCTCATTATGATAATGACTGCATGTTCATAAAATGTCTCTTATAAGGGAGGAAACAGATCTGAACCAACCTAAGAACAAACCATTGATCTCAGTAGCTCTGGAATTGAGCACATTGAATAGATAGGTTTTTTTTCAAATGTATATTAGGCTATATTTCACATAAATTTGATAAAAGTTTTTTCTTTTACAAAGTACAGTACAAATTGACACAAAAGGACAAATACTGTATTGATTCTATATACATAAGGTGCAATACTTAAAATACTCACATTCATAGAGAAAGAAAGTAGAATGGTGGTTACCAGGAGCTGGGAGGATGAGGGAAACAGGAAGAGAGTTTAACACACACAGATTCAAACTGAGAAGATAAAAAAGTCCTACAGATGGATGGTGGTGATGGCTGTGCAACAGTGGGAATGAACACACTTCATCCCACTGAGCTATATACTCAGAAGACTCAAATGGCACCATGTTATATATACCTTATAGTTTTTTTAAATGGAAAAAATATAATTGTAAGTATGCTTTTATGTTTGCTACAAAGGACCAATGAATTAAATAAGTACAATAATTCTATCTTACGAGCAATATAAAAAACATATAYAACCATTCCTACTCTGATAAAGCTCACAGGTCCTCTAATAGTCCAAGTCAGGATATTCCATTGCAACCCCAAGATGAGACAATAGTGTTCAAGTCCGACTTTATCTGGAGATATGCCTTAGGCCAAAGTGTGCTGGCCAGAATAGATCACTTAGGAAATATATGTCATTAATATGTTGGTTGCTTATGTTTTGTTTCATCCATATCTTTTTTCCCAGCCACACAGAGAAGAAAACAATCATGAAATAAAGTAGTATGTGTTGAGTAGAAACACTCAGAGTAGTGTTTCTCCTGGGATGCTTCACAGAAAGGACTTATCTGGAAGACTCCATCTGCAAGATGAAATTGCAGATTCCTAGTTCTTCACCCCAAATCTGCTAAAGACCAATGAAAACCAAAGCACAACCATGTGTGAACAATGAGATGGCAAGGTGATGTAATGGAGGAACAAAATTGAGAATTAGGTAAAATGAGTTCCTATCTTAATTCTACCAGAAACTAAATATAGCTGAGAAATTGAGACTATGTTGTTAGCCTCTTGGCTCCCCTCCAGCTCCTGAATCCTCTTATGAAAACATGTTTTATTTAGTAAATCATGTATCATATTTCTTGCCCTAATCACTTCAAATCTACTAGGCATCTCATGGTCTCTTAAATATAAAATAATATTGCATATGTGTATCTAGACATTTTCCAAGACATTTAAGTTAAAGCATTAAACTTGACTTGAGTTCTTGTGGCAGACCAAGTGACGGGGTTCTTGCTGCGCACCAAATGATGGTGTAGCTACAACCTTCAGTGATTCTTTAAAGCAATTAAATATAATCCTTTTATTCATGAAAGGCCAAACTTCCATGAGGTCTCACAGTAAGTTGCTTGCAGTATTCCCCTCTGCCTAATCTTTTGGTGTGTGGAGAGCTTTCCATGTGTTTTGCCAGGGAGACGGAAGTGCTAAGCTCTGGAAACCCGCGGCACCTGCAGGACCTGCATGGCCTGGCTATATGGCTATTCTCCGAGGTGGGGCTGAAAACAGGAGCAGAGAAAGAGAAGAATTATCAGCTGGAAATATTGGCCAGAATTAAGAGTATGTGTTCCTGCTCATTCTTTTTGGAAGAAGAAATTGCCGGAAGGCAAGATTTAAACTACCAAGTAACAGTAAGAACTTTTGCTAAGTGTGTTAGTAAATATCATTTAAAAAATCTAGAGTGCCTTTTTTCCTATGTACTGAAATCATCCCAAATGGCATAGCAAGCCTAAAGAAATAATTAGAAACATAGAAAAAGATTGTTGTGTTAATTACATTTTCAAAAATTATCATCATTCCAGCAGAACACTTATCTTAACAATACCATGAATATAACAAAGGATATTTAATGGCACTGGAAAAGAGGTTAAAACAGAGAACTGTATCTTCTGGTGACATTTTTGACATGGCTTTAATCAAAGCTCTGTTTCAAATGTGTAGCAAATGGGCACAACGTGGTGAAGACTTGTACTGGACCACGGTGTTGACATTTTTAACAAGGCTGACTTTGGGCACGTGGTGCAGCCTCAGCTCAACTTTCTTATGCAATCTCTTATTCTTTCCAACTACAGTGTTCCCTGGTCCCACATACTAAATACCTGAGAGTGGATTTTCTGCTAAAGTGAAATATTGAACTATACGCTAGACTCGTATATCTCCCTCTCAAAATATTTGACCAGCAAAATAGGATTAAAATTGCATGGACAAATGTGGGTTTTAATGACTTTACCTATTGGGAACTATTCATCTGTGTGTTGTCTTTATCATTTGATATGTTGTTTGTGGAAGGAGAGTATGACTAGTGGCCAAAGTCTACATTATGTCATCTACCCAGTTCCATAAACACATTACATTTACCATACAGACATAAAGCTGTGAGCTGTGCTTAGTTAATTATATTTAATGCATATATATATTCATTTACAGATGATTAATTATAAATTTAGATTTTAGTTGTGAGAACTTTTGGAAATACCACATCATTACAATGTATCAGAATAATTTAATAGTGTTATGTTTTTAGATGAACAAAATCCATTTGAAATATTGTATACAAAATTAATTGTTGAGAAAATTTCCATTAACTACACCAGATTGTGAGATAACTTGGCAAAAATATTAGTCTATATTAGAAATAGATGTGGTCCAGTTGTTGCCAAAGCACTTTCATTTCAAATCCTGCATTACAAACTGTTTCCAAATACACTCATTTAACTAATAAAGCTAAACAATGAAGCATAGCATTAGCTCTGGCGGCAAATATTTTAGGTTAAAATTTAAGTATAAAAGACATGTTTTTCTTAAGGAAAGTTTTAAAAGCCCATAATGTTGGACATATGGAGAACTACTATTTATTCAAATTCTATTTAACTGTGCAGACACTTTGGCTTGCCTAAGGAATGTCTATTCTTCTCTTTCACATGATTTCCACTGAAGTGTCATGTAGCCAGCAGAACAGCATCTCCTAAACTGTCTTACTGTTGGCTGTGGTCAATGGCATGGAAGTGGGTTTATCAGGCAGGAACTCCCAGAGAGGGACCCGATCCCACTAACAGACAGATTCTTTTACTTCCACTTTTCCACTTAAAATGTTGGATGTAAATAGCTGGTGATAGTGTGACAATGACCAGGCACAGCATGCTCCACCTCTGGCTTATGAACAGAAAGGAGCATTGTGGAATTGATATTATTTATAAGCCATATTCCATAGAAATGCCTGCTATGGGCTTTTTGTATTTTAACATTACATATTTGCCTTAGTATTTTAAGAAATTTTAATACTATAAAGTGGCATTTGCCATGAGGGTATGGAGCATGCTTTTGCTTTAAGAAAATAAATATCTCAGTGATAATCAAGGTCATGCACCAGGCCATATATTGCATTTTATACCTAGAATTTAGTAAGGATTTCCATTGTTATTCATTCTTAATATGGAGCTCACTAAGTATAACATCTAATTTCTTTTATATGATTATGACTTAATGACAAAACCCAGAAGTTTCAAGATGTATCAAAATTATGTTCTTGGGCTGACAAGATAGCTCAGTGATCTAAAGCACCTGTGTAGACAGGCTTAGGCAAGCACAGAGGACTGTGGTTCAATCCCCAGCACCACACACTGTGCCAGTCCCACACCCAGGGCAGGCTTAGCCAGTTTAAAAAATGTATGTTCTTGTTTGATTTAAATATACTTTTTTTCAGTGTCTTCTCAGAGAAATCATTGTATACCATAAATTGCACATAGTAGCCTTTATTCTGGAGGACCATAAATATTGCACATTGTATGACTAGTCTTTATAATTAAAGTAGGTATGAAGAAAATCTTCACACTAAATGAATTTTGACTAGATACCTTGTATAATATTAGTTAGGTTTTTGTTGTTGTTGTTTATCTTTTCCTGAAAATGCCACATTTATAAGTAAGTCACATTTATAAGTATGCATGCCTCATGTATCATGGACATTTATTATTCAGGGTCTTTTTATTTATTAAAGAAATTATGGTGAATCATTTTCCTTGTCAAATTTAATTGTGCTGTGTTGACTGGGTAAGGGGAAAGTGTGTTTAGAATTACTAAACAGAGAAGCATTAAACTCAAAAAAGTTTTATTTATGTGTCTTCTATAATGGATACTGTCCACTAGGACCAGGATCAGGGAAAATCATTCTACTGCCCTTTTGTCTAATTTTCCTAGAATTTGGTTAGAAATGAACTAACTTTGCATTTGAGTAAGATTATAAGTGTTAAATTGTTTGAAGTGAATCCAAGAAACTTGAGTACTGACAACCTGTAGGAATGATTATGAATGAGATACAACAGTATGTCATCCTTTTCTATGTGTGTGGCAGTTCTTAGGACTGAACGTAGGCTTTTGTACATGCTAGGCAAGAGCTGTACTACTGAGTTACATCCCACAGGAGCTCTGTACTTATATCTTTATAACAATCTGAACAATCCACTGCATTATTAGCTTTCATTATTTTCACATAGGTATTGTCCAGCCACATTTATACTTATTCTTATTTATTTATTTATTTATTTTTGGCAGAACCAGGGATTGAACTCAGGCCCTTGTGCTTGCCAGGGAAACTTTTATTCCACTGGGCCATATCCCTGGCCCTATTATGCTTATTCTTAATGCTGCTGTCCTTTAAATAGTGAGCTATCTAAGATTAAGGTGGTTAGGACCACATTTTGATTGAAAAGTAAGACAGGATTTAGAATCATCTGAGAAGTTTAAGTGAGATACAGCTTTGGACCATTAATTAATCAAAAACCTAGTATCTAATGAGAATTATAATGTGATTTTACTGTTTATGATGCAGTTTTTCTCTCTTAAAGATTTTTAAATAATGTTTTATTATTAGGCTTATTTTATCCATAATAATTGCACCCATTGGAAGCATAAAGTTGGAAAACCTTTTGACATACATGTCCACTTATGTAATTACCAATTCAATTATTATTTAAAATATTTCTATTACCCCTTAAGGTTTCTTTTCTCTATCTGATATTGATACTTTTCCATCAGTTGATTCCAGAAATTTCCTTGTTTAGTTTTGCTAGAGTACCTCTCCCAATTTCCTGGGAAAATTCATTTGTATTTCTTCCTTTTTACTTGTTACTTCAATAGGATTTCTGTGAGGAAAATGTGGCAGATTTGTCATGTGTTCTTTCCTTCCCATTTGTGACTGAGGGATTATTTTTGCAGTTGCTCAAGGTTGGCTTCATCCCATGACTCACTAATGCAGAGCTTAACCTTAACACACGGCATGATGCAGCTCTGAAGGACTGATCGCCCATTGTCAGAGCTTCCCCTGGGGTTAGCAGAGCCTCTACCCAGGATCCATCTGGCCTTGCTTCTCTTCTTGTCCACTTTTGTTTCTTTTACTTCTTTTTCAGAGGGTTGATCCCCCCGCCCCTCCAGAATGCTTACTAATAAAGCTTCTCCCTGCACAGCCAAAACTGTGACACAGGACATGTGATACCCCTGCTCCAGTTCAGGGAACAGCTTTTTACGTGCTTTTCTATGCTGCTCACTTGGCAAGCATCTCATTTTAATAAGATGATAAGGTGAAGTCAATTTCCTTCTCCAAAACCAGTTCCCTCCTCTTGGGTTTTGACAGAGACATCAGGCTCAGTCTGGTTCCCAACTTCTCAGTCTTCTCTTCCTGTCACTGGTACAATGTGACTCCAACTGTAACCTTATAAGCTTAGCCACCCACTTTCCACAGCCAAACCTGACTTTAAAGTGGAAAACTCTTGTTTGATTGAAGTTAGGTTTTTCCAGAGCACATCTTGAGATAAAAAATTGTGTTTAAGTAATTTATTAATGAAGTGTTTTCAGAAGGAATGGAAAGAAAGAAGCAGGGTAAGGACAAGGAGGAAGCCAGGCAAGGGCAAGATCCCAGGCAAAATCTGTCATATTTTCTAGCTTTTCATGGGTCCAGGTTTCACAGTTTATACTCAACAGTAGGATTGATGGATGATAACTCCCTGTGGCTATGCAAGGACCTGGATGGAAACTTCCAGTTACTCTGGCTCTCTGATCCTGAAGATCAAAGGTGCTCCAGTATCATGAGGTTTCTCACTGAAGAACACACACACACACACACACACACACACACACACACACACACACACATTAGGAGACAAAACACAAGGAGTTAGTGAAGGGACACTCGGAAGCAGCAGTGAGGGTCTGAATGTCTGAAGCAGTGGAATTGTCTACTGCTCAGTTCCATCCTGTTGCTCAAGGGAATCTTGCCTTGGTGCTAGTATCCAATTTTGATACTAAGTAACTCACATGAGACTTTTGAAAACTGCCCTAATACGCGGGTTGACTCTACCATACTAGAATACGTAGGCTATTTAATTTTGTGTTGGACTGCATTCTAATGAGACTCCCTTGATCACAAAGTAAAAAACTATCTCCAGGAGGAAAATTTGGTGATTTTATAACTTGATTTCTTAGACACCATTCTCTCAGAAATGAGAATTCTAAGCTACATATCACCCTGTTCTTGAAAACAGTTGCACAAGGTACATTAGCCATGTTATTTTGCTGTTTGTAGTCAGGGAATAAGTTTTATTCCAGCTACTCTTTCATAGTTGAAAGTTGCTTTATGCTTATAGTTTTTTTTTTTTTTCAGATTCTCATAGCTTTTATTTTTATTTTTATTTTTTTTATTTTTTTTTTCCTTAAAATTTTATTGAGAAACATATAGTAATGAGACA
>NDGM011093205.1:0-18285 GCA_002564305.1 Octomys mimax
CCCTTAGCTCAGTTCTTTAAGTAGCTGCTTCAACAAAGCAGTCAGGTTCAGGTTGCTGTGGTTGGATCCCCACAACTCAAGCCAGGCAAACCTGCCCTGAAGGCATTCGGAGAAAAAAAAAATTATTTAATAGGCTGGGGATGTAGCTCAGTGGCACAGCTCCTGCCTGGCAAGTGCAAGGCTCTGAGTTCCATTCCTGGTACACTCACCACTACTACCCTGTTGCAAAAAAAAAAAAAAGGTTAAAAAGTCTTTAACACATACTCTAAGGGAGTTGGTTTACTCTGCTTCCCACTCATCTCCTCCCCCTAGTGGACCACCTCCACATGCAAGATAAGAAAAAGGAGACGGGAAGGGCTGATAGGGAAGGGCTGCACATGCACTTTGCCGGTCTCTGGTCACTATCCTTGAGGAGATACCTCAGGTGCCTCAGCGCTGAGGGGCCCAGATCAGGCTCTTGAGGAAGACTGATGCCACCATGAACTGTCCGAGGTCGTCACAGAACCTTGGATAGAGACTCACATTTGCTTTGGTCGTTTGGGTCAGGCCACATCTTTCTCATTGTCAGCCTCATTCACACACAAAGATACATTAACATCAACCCGACACCCAGTGCCCAGCACCCAGTGCCTTAAAGGTGTAGTTTCAGTTTCAATGCAATTTACTCAGACCACCCTGGGAGGTGACCAGGCTCTCCTTCTGTCTCTTAGGGGCAGGTAACCCAGAAGAAGTCAGGCTTTTACTCAGAGGATTCTGCCCAAGTATAAATTGCAGAATTACTATGGTGGTCACCTAAGATGGCTGAGTCCTTTAGAAGAAAATGCATATGATGCTTTTAAAGAACAACAGGTTAGAGCCCAGGAGATAAATACTCAGCTGTATGATTTCCTACCTGGCAAGCTAAGGTCCCAACTTTGATCCCTGGTAACCCCCACCCCACACACACACACAAAGAATAATAGGTAAGAGGCTGGAGAAGTCTGTCCTCTGTCCATTTGTATGTATGTGATCCCCAACAGTTTTATCCTCTCATCCAGCTTATTTTCTTTCTTCTTTTTGTTCCCTTTTGCTTTCTGAGTCAAGCTTTCAATTATGTAGCGCAGGCTGGCTCTGAACTCATAGCAATCCTCCTGCCTTAGCCTCCAGAGTGCCGCTATGGAGGGCAATATACTATAATTTGAAAGGATAATAGGTCCTGAGTTAGGTCCCAAGAGGGCCCTGGTCCTTGTCCTCACAGTACCAAATGTGATTGTATATTTTATTTACTTTTTTATGTATTTGCTGCAGGGTCTCATCATGCAGCTTGGACTCATAGTGAACCTCCTGCTTTCAGCCTCTCCAGCACTGGGATTACTGGCATGTGGCACCAGGCCTGGTCTCAGTGGCCAGCTCAGTGCACCCAGATCAAACCCTGGTCCTTATGCTGGCCTAAGCAGGTGCTTAGTCTACTGAGCTATCTCACCGGCCCATGATTGTGCATCTTAAAACTGTACTGCCAGCAAATGACGCGCACACACACGTGCAAGCTGCACTGCCTCTGAAAGGACCTAGCTGTCCTCCACCATTGCTAGTTGGAGACATTTTACAGCTGGACAAAGCCATCTCTCCTTTCTCCTGCTGTCTGCTCGACTGTTTTGGGTGGCTCTATCAACTTGTCCCACTCACATACTGCCCCAGCTAACTACAGCACGCTCGACCCTCCAATGCCCAGGCAGCCAAGCAGAACCAGAGCCAGAGGTAAGAGGCCTGCTGAGAGGAAACGGATCTAGCCTGGCCCTGAGCTAGCAGGAAGCCATACAGATGCTCTCAGCCTGGGCCATTCTCACCCAGCTGTGTGGGGAGAGGGGAGGGGGCTGTGCCGTAGGCCCAGAGAGCCTGCTCTCTTCCTGCTGTGCTGCTTCCTTGGCAAGGAGCAATTTATAGAATTAGTGCTGAGTCACCGCTTGAATCAGCTCCTGGCAGGTAGAAGCGGGCTCCATCTGGGAGATGAGGCTCTGATGGTGGCCCTGGCTGACCTGAATACCCTGCTTTAGTCCCTGCAGCCTAAGCTCCCGGGGTTCCAGTAGGGAGGAGGAGCGCCTNGCTCCGCTGAGGGATGGGCTTCTAAACCCTCCCCATCTCACTTTCTGCCTAATCTCTGCCGGCTGCCTCACTTCAGTAAGAGGGCGCCTGGGGAGGGAGGGAGGGCGAGCCCAGGCTCTGAGGCAGGGCGTTGAGTCCTCGGTGGAAACCAGGGGTCAACTGAGCCCCAAGGGCCCAGGCAAGGCTCAACCTCACCTCATGCCTGCTTCCCCAGATTTTTAACCCAACTGCACCTTTACTTTCCAACGTCACCATACACAGACAAAAAGCAAACGGAACAATAAATAATTTATTGAAAGTGAAGGAATAAATATATAGGCATGGTTAAAAATAACTGTAAAAATCAGGAACATATACTGTATTTACACCAGGCATCCGCTGCCCCGGGGCGGAGCGTGGGGTGGGCGTGGCTTCCCAGATCCCGCGCGGACCTCGGGCGCCTCCAAGAGGTAATCCGAGTATTTACAATAGAGGAAGCCGGTGGAGTGCAAGTTCCGAGCTTCTAGGAGCGCCTGGCCGCCAGGGAGCATGGGGTGCACACCCTGCGCCCACGTAGCTGCACCCCTTGCACGACCTTCTGTACCCAGGAGCGGTGGACCAGGAGGCTGGTGTAGACGCCTGGCCGGTTACGCTCTGCACAGCCCTCGCCCCAGCTGATGATGCCGCCCAGCAGCCAGGCATCATTGACCTGGCACATCAGGGGACCCCCGGAGTCGCCCTGCGGAGGGAAGAGGAAGTTAGAGACCAGGATGGGGCAGGCAGTGCGCAAAGGCTCCCTCCTGCCCCGAGGGGGAGAAGCACTCTGAGCAGCCCTCCCCCACGGGCCGGTGGAGAGGAGTGTCCTTATTTCTGTTCACTGGGGAGAAAATTGAGGTTCACGGGGAAGAAACAACTCGCACCAGGGGGCAACAGCGTGGCCTCACTTTGGCCACGGGCAATTATCACTACCCCATCATGCCATGCCCAGCGGCAACTGGCTCTGGGGACCCCTTCAGAATGCCAGCTCTTCCAGTGAGTGGCATGGCTGTATAGTGGGGGGGGACACGATGGGTGTGTATACAAGAACATGGGGCAGGCTGTCCTTAGGGCAGGATGGGAAGGGGTGGATGCTCACCACACAGGCATCCCGCTGCCCCTCCAGGTAGCCAGCGCACAGCATGTCTTCTGTGATGGTGTCCTGCCCTGCTCCACGCCGGTACAGGTGGCTGCAGACCTCTGAGTCGATGATGGGCACCTTCAGCTTCTGCAGAGTCTGTGGGTAGGGCAGGGCTACAGGGAACAGGAGGAGAGAGTCAGCCTGGGTCCTCCTGGTGCCCCTCGAAGGCCCAGTGCGCTCCATGCTCTCTGTAGTATTTCTCACAGATAGTGCATCAGCTCTCCCATGATGGGCTCAGCCCACGTTCCCGGTTTCTTCATCTAGACCTGCTACTTCCACTATGAATGTGCAGCCCAGATTCTGAGTTTTTTTGGGGGGGAGGGAGGGGCAGTGCTGGGGAAGTTGTTTTGTTTTTTTATGAGAGATTGAATCTAGAATCTTCTTACTGAGTTATGTCCCCGGCCCTTCTTGTGAGCCAGGGTCTTTCTTGTTAAATTGCTCAGACTCGCCTCAAACTTATGATCTTCCTGGCTTAACTTCCCAAAGTTCTGGAATTAGAGGTGTGTGCCACTCTGCCTGGCTCAGGATCCGCATTTTTATTAAGCTGATGTTCGCAACATGGCCGGACAGCCCTTGTGTCCCGCCTTAAAGACTGCTTTGTCCAGCAGGAGGATGGCAGAGTGCTTGGTAAATGTCCCCTTGGTGCTGAAGATTTTCAGGACCCGCATGCGTGTGCGCGCGCACACACACACACACACACACGCCCTAGGATTAGTGCACAGCTCCCATGGGGAGGCTGCAACCTCAGAACCTCCCATCCCCTCACGCCTGACCTGGTATATCTGCTATTGTTTCTGGACTCTGGCAGGGTTCGCTTTTCTTCCCTCTTTGCTCTCACTGAGTTTCTGTCTCCATCAGACAGTCTCCAGTCATTACTGTGTCCCTTTCTATCACTCCTTTCTGCCTACTTGTTTTTCTTGGCCCAGACTGTCTACTCATCCTCTATCTTTTTTTTGCTTCTCCTCTGCCTCTGGCTCTACTTTACCTGTACAGGTTCCTGGACGATGATTTCCAAACCACCAGATATGGTTTGAAAATTATATCTGACAGTTCATGAAACTTGTTTTTTCCTGGGAACTCTGCCTGCAAATGTGGCGTGCTGCCACGGGGAGGCGCCCAGCCCCACCATGGAAGCATGAGGCTGGTTTCATTCTCACCATTGTCAGATGGGCCCAACACTGGCCTCCTTCCAGCCTCCTTCCAGGGGTCAGTGATTAGCTCTGTCTGTCTGTCTGAATGAAACACAGCTGAAGATATTTTAAAATTAGAATTAACCTAAAAATCCCTGCCCCCAGGTTTCTGTGGCTTCACACCACTAGATCACAGCCATCTTTTTTTTTTTTTTTTTTTTTTTTGTCTTTGCCGTGCTGGGCCTCTGGCAGGTATCTGCTACTGCTAGTGCTACCTGTGTCTCTCATGTCTTCCACCCTCTGTCTCTACCCACCTTGAGCACCCCCCTGCCCGGAGTGGGAGAAGCTCACCTCCTTCCCTGATGGTCCCCCATCCTGCAATCCAGCAGCTGGTATTGGCAGGGAGCTGGACTGAGGAATCAGGCAGGCAGATAGGCAGGACTCGCTCAGAGAACTGAATGGGGTGTTCAAGGCGCACCAGCGCGATGTCTGCACGGGCTGCTTCCTTCCAAGAGTACTGGGGATGGGGCAGCACCCAGGCAATGCCCACCTGCTGGGCCCTGGGGCCCGGGGTCCCCAGTTGCCAGGCCCCCAGCAGCACAGAGAACAGATCCAGCTGGTCTAGGTCACTGGAAGAAAGGGAAGTGGGTCAGTCAGCTTGACCTGGAAGAAGTCATCAGACACCAGCAAGGACCCGGGACAGCAGGACAGGCTTCTGGGCAATGCAGGGGGTAGGGAGGAGGGAGGTGTCTCTACAGAGGGCACTGCGCTTAGACAGAGACCTGGGCTGGGGTTATGTGGGAGCCTGGGACCAGAAAGTTGGGTCCTGGTGTTCAGGACAACCCACTCACACGTACCCCTTGAAACAGTGGGCGGCGGTGACCACCCAGCGGTTGGTGAGCAAGGAACCTGCGCAGTGGTGGGTGCCGTTTTTCCGGATGCTCGCAACCCAAGGCCACTCGCCATCTGTGCTGTCCTCCCCACCCACGATCCGGTTCAGCAGCTGGGGCTTCCCGCAGTCAGGGGGCGCTGGAGGAGGGGGTCAAGTTTTCTGTCACTGGCAGGTACAGGTGTCTACCACCTGCCTACAACTTGCCCTATATCCACAGACCTGTGCCTGAGCTGCTGCCTCTGTGGCCCCTTGTGCCCCCTGTGCGCCCCTTGCTCTTTCTAGCCCTTTCTCCTGCTGGGCTTAAGGGGTACAGCACTTCCTTAGCACATCCTTAGCACATTCCCAGCCCTTCCTTAGCACATCCCCTCTGGCCCTGTCTGCCCATTGTCCTTTCTGCCCTCTGGTTCCTTTCCTGCCTCTCTTCCTCTCCTGCTCTGTCCCCTCCTTCAAGCCTGTCCTCACACAGATACACAGACCTTGCCTGCCTTTAGGTCCCCACCCTCAACCTCCCAGAGAAGGCTCTAACTCACCAGGGATCTTGGCACCATTGATGGAGGCTGAGGAAAACAACGAGAGAGGAAGCAGGTCAGGTTGGCAGTGCAGGAGACTCCATCCTCAAGCAGGCTTCAGGCCACAGAGCCCCAGAACCTCAACCCTCACTGTCCAGAGGTGGCCTCCTCCTCCCTCCACCCAGGCAGGGGCCAGGGGCAGGGAGAGTGGGGAGAAAGAGGCACAGGACCCACAGACTCAGGTCTCAGCCTCCCCTCCCAGCTCTATGACATTTGGACAGGGCTGCCCCAGAGTGTGGCCAACTGACCCAAGATGCCACCCAGAGGAATGAAGGGAGATGAGAGAGGACTCAAACTGGTAAATAATAATAATAATAATAATAATAATAATGATAATAACTGCAAAAGAAGTGCACTGGGCATTCACCTGTGTGCGTCACTAGCCCTCATGGCTCTGGGGGAAACTGAGGTACTGCTAAATAACATGCCAGGAAGAGAGAGCCAAACAAAAAGGCAATGGCAATGGCAAGGGACAGACACTGTCTCCAGGCAAGGCCCCGAGGGAAGTGAGGAGGTGACCCTGGATGGAAGAAGAGGACAGAGGGGGAGGAAGGAAGGAGCAGTGGAGCCCCAAGACTCACCTGTGGAAACCAGAAGGAACAGGAGGATGAGGCTCCCGAGACAGACCCCACCCCGGGCTCCGAGAGGTCTGGAAACCACCATGTTGGTGAGGGTGGAAGTTCAGCCAGACAGAGATCTTGAGGGAACAGAGGCTGTGCTTTTGGGGATTGGCGACCAGCACGAGGAGAGGCAAGGAGAGGCGGGGAGGCTGTACTGTACAGAGTCCTGCAGGTCACCCCAGGTTTTATCCTGGGAGGCGGAATGCTGTTGGACCAGTCTCCCAGGTGGCTTAGTGCGGGCCACCCAGGCTGTGGGTCACAGAGGAGGCGGGGCCATGGGGAGGAAGTGGCCGTTAGAGGGGCTGGGATGCTGTCCAGATGCAGTTTCTGAGGGGTGGGGGACAGGTGTGTGGAGATGAGCCCAGGGTCTGGGCTGTGGCCCTGACTGTCCAAGGGGCAGAGAGAAGGCCTCAGGACACTGAAGGGGGTCCAGGAGGGGGAGGAACATTCTGGAGTGGCCAAGGTTTGCTCCAAGTGTTGGGAGCTGGCAGGAGGCACCATCTCAGTAACGGCTCCCACCTACAGGGGGCCACACTGCTGTGACTCAGGCTGGGACAGACTGGGCCCAACCTGGGCCTCTGGAATCCCGTTAACCCACTTCCAGAAGGCTGTGACTCAGACAGAGTGGCCAAGCACAGTGGCCTTGGGCTGATAACCCAGTCATCCCTGGAGTACCTTCCTGTTGTCACCAGGGTGCCCAGAGGACCTGACTCTTCACCTGGACTCCTGAGACAGGGAGGAGCCAGTGGTCACTTGGGTAGGGCCAACCCCAGTGTCCACAGCCTGTGGCACTCTGAGCACTACCTGGGAAGGGCTGGGGCTGGGACCCCATGTCCTAGGCCCACACAGCTTCAAAGGCTGGGTAGGGTTAGGTACTGGCCTTCCTGTCTTACATCTTGCACTCATGACACCCCCACTGCAAGCAGGAGCAGTGTCACTCCCTCAACTTACAATTCTCCATCCATTCCTATCAAGTGAAATGCCACACTGCCACCAAGGAGAGGGTGGTGTGCCCTACACATCCCCATGCTGCAGACAGGAAACTGAGGCTGTGAGGAGTGGCTGGATTTGGCCTTGATCTTGAAGTCATGCTGTTGGGCCTAGACTCAGGGGACCTCAGCCCCAGACACAGGTCACTGTTGCTGTTGCCCAAGGGTTGGAGAAGAAAGGAGAGGAGGCATTCAAAAGCTGCCAGGAAGAAGAGGTCATGGATATCTAGCCTGAGAATGAGCCAGAACGTATGGGAACATCCCCTGGGATGATGGGGACATGAGGGCAGAGGCTGGAAAAGAGAAGGGACTGCTGAGCCCAGCCCTGCATCCTACAAAGCCAGAGCACCTCTGGAACCCCAGTCAGCCACCCTCTCTGTCCCAAGGGGTCAGGCAGGGTAAGAATCGGACTGAGCAGCCTCCCCCATACTGCGGGGAAGCAAAAGCAAAGGCTCGGTGCTTTCTGCAGGCTCCTGCTTGTGCAGGAGGCAACTCCAGTTCACAAGGAGGGTTGACGAGAGCTGACAAGCCTACCACCCAGCAACACCCTCTCAGTCCCAGGAGCCCCTGAGAGTGCCTTATCCTGTGTCCCAGGATTCTGGGTGTCACCACAGGAAAGCACCATGCTTAGAGGTGAAAGGGAGCCTCGATGGCATCAGAGCAGAGGCGTCACTCCCTCCTGTTGGGGCTACTCCTGCACCCACACTGGCCAAGCCTCTGTGCACCTGCTGCACACATGCCCTGTACTGGCTACCAGGACACACAGCAATGAACAGAATGCAGCTCTATGCTGAGAGGCAGGTGACAACAGTGATGCAATGGGGCAGCGGCACAGATGCTGGAGGGCCATGCAGTGCCCTGTGCTGTGTGCCACATGACTCTTCGAGCCACAAGGCGTGCAAGGAGGAGTATTTCCCAAGGATCCTCAGGACTGAGTTTTGTCCCTGCTGCACACTGGGTCACAAGCAGTGCTTGTCAAACGAATAAATAAGTGTGGAAGATATGGGTGTGGGGGTGTCCTCTTCTCTCTGCCCTTCCCAGCTTCTCTCATTCCTAATACTTGGCCCATCCCCTGGGGATCCAGGGGGCAAGCACTTGCCCCCAAATGTGGCAGTCCTTGAGATGGGGCGGCTAGGACAAAAAGTCAAGGGGAAGGTTCCTGGAGCAGCTAGAGGAAGCCCAGAGAAGCTGGTGGAGACTTCCTGGCATGGGTCCTGCAGAAGAGCCCCAGAGACTGGTTCCTTAATTCCTAGGGTGTGGAAGGCACAGCCCCGAAGGCTGGGGGTGGAGAACCTGGCATGACTCAACATTCATTCAACAAGATGTTTACCGAGTACCCACCACGTGGCCAGCTCACACCAGCACCCTGGCTGGGCATCACTTCACTGTGCACCAGATGGATGAGCTGCCCACCCCTGCCACCCACACCACACTTGGCCCCCGCAGCCGGCCAAGCCCCATTGATCAATTCACACTGAGGTGCTGATGACTGATAGGGCTGCAGGGCCATTTGTAGGCTGACGGCAGCCGGAGCTGGCACTACCTAAGCCAGAGAAGTGACTCACCACACTGCTGGTTCAAATGTGGGCCGAGGAGTCTGTGGACATACTCTGAACAGGGGTATCCATTCATTATCCAACCAAAGGCCACTGGACACCACCTACCTCTGTAGGAGATTGTGCTTGATCCCGGAGTACTCAAAGAAAATGAGGGGACCCTTGCTCTCGTTAAATCAATCAAAAAGCATCACTGAGTACCCGCTGTGTGCTTGGCAATGTCCTAAGCTGAAGAGACACAGTGGTGAACAAACCAAGGACAATGGTTAAGATAGAATTTTAAAAACAAGTATGCCAATTGGTCTAACAGACCGTGAAATCCATAGGGTGAAGAGGGTGGAGATGGGTGAGGGGAGGTCCCAAGAGAACAGGAAGAGAGCAACAGAGGGGGCCAAAAGGGACAAGGTGGCTGACAGTTGGGAGCGCTGCAGTTTCCAGGAGCTCTAGGCCCACCAGCCTCAATGGAAGGCAAGGAAAACCAATAGATTATTGGGGTCATCCAGGTGGAGTATTGTACATCTGTAATCCCAGCACTCTGGGAGGCTGAGACAGGAGGTTCATAATTCAAGCCTAGGTCAAACAAGTTAGTGATTTAGTGAGATCCTAAATAAAACCCAAAAAGGGGGCTGGGGAGGTAGCTCAGTGGCACAGTGCTTGACTGGCAAGCACAAGGTCCTGAGTTTGATTCCCAGTACCAAAAATAAAAAAGTAGAACCTGGGGCCGGCCTTATAGCTCAGCAGACTGAAGTGCCTGCTTAGGCAGAGGGCAGCAGCTGGGACTGGATCCCCGGTGGGCCGTGCTGGCCCCGCCCATGAGGTGCCCTGAGATGGTGATTCAGTTTGGGTGTGCTGGCGCCCACCTGTAATCCCAGTGCTTGGGAGGCTGAAAATAGGAGAATCAATATGAGTCTGATCTATGTAGTGAGACCCTGTAGACCCTGTAGATCCTGTCCTAAATACAGAAAGGAAAAAAAAAAAAAGTACAACCCAAAGGTCCAGGGATATAGCTCAGGCTAAAAGCCTGGCTTTCAATCCCTAGTACCATTAAAAAGCAAAAGCAAAAGGCTCACTGCAGAGGCCAAGGATGAATCAGGAGGAGAGTCGGGCCAAGGAGAGGTAATGAATGGGGAGAGGCCCATTTAGATCTTTCTGTAAGGTGAGACCTGGGAAAGGTCAGGTTTGAGGGGAACTGGAGTCCAGAGTGAGGGTGGGGCTGCTGTCCTGAGCTGCTCAGGCACCCGCAAGGGGATGCTCTGTAGTCAGCAGCCACATGGAAGTGACCCCTGCACATGGCCACGCTCCTCACTTGTGGATCAAGCCTCAAAGAATAGGATGAAAACCTGGACAACGGAGGTGTGCAGGTAGCCCAGGGATCTGCCTGGAGAGAACAAAGGACTGACCAGCACAGGCGGGGAGCCCCGGAAGGACCTACCCAGGAACTTCAGAGTTGAAGCACAAGGGTCAGGATGCTCAGTTGCTTTGTTTTGCTTTTTGCTTTTTAATTTTTTGGTGCTGAGGACCACTCCCAGGGCCTCCTGCTTGCTAGACAAAATGTTCTACCACCGAGCTAAATCCCCAGCCCCTAGGATGCTCAGATAACATCTTTTTGCTTCTGCCACCAGAAGGCAAGGTCCCCCTGGGCCCCAGGAAGGAGCCTCTGTCCTGGTTCAGGGAGGTACTGGTGGTTCTGAGTGCTGGAGTCCAACCTGGACTAGACACACACACACACACACACACACACACACACACACACACGAGATAAATGTAGGAGAGGAGGTCAAGTCCAGGAAGACCCTCAAGCGAGGACTTCTTGGGGACCATGGAGATGGAGACAAGTAGCTGGCCAGTGCCAACGAGTAAACTGTTTCCAATGGGCTTCTGCTTGGTGGTAGCTCTGTCCCAAACACCAGCCAGCTAACAGGCTCCTCTCCATGCATGGCAACTGAGGAGAGGCAGGCAGAGCATTTCAGGTCCCACAGCTGGAAATTTGGGGGGCAGGAGGCAGAAGTGACTTGGAAGTCACTCGGATCCCCCTAAGAAGGGCACTAGCAGGAGGGCTCCCTGGGGACACAGAAGCCCAGCAAAGAACTGGAAGCGTGGAACTGGCCCTCTCTTCTGCAGTTAGATGCTCATAAAATTCTGCAGTGGCCAGAAGGTTACAGTTGCATCTTCTTCAAGCAGCAGTTGCCTGCAGTAGGCTGCTGGCAGAAGCAGAGCAGCCAGAAAGCAGAAACCAGGAATGAACTGGCTTTGAACTCTGAGCAAATTGCTTGGCTGCCAGAAGTCTCTTGTTTCCTTGCTAGGTCTAGGAGTAGTACTTAGACATAACAAGGGGTGAGGCACCGCTATAGCAGGAAAGACACTGTGTAAATGAAAGAAGCCAGACACAAAGGGACAAGCAGCACAGGTCTCTCTTATCTGAGGCACCTAGAATGGTCAAGCTCACTAAGCAGAGAGTGGAAGGGTGGGCACAGGTGCCAGGGAGAAGAGGAGGGTATTTGTGCTTGGTGGGTAAAGAGCTTGGTTTGAGATAAATCCTGGAGGATGCTGGTGGTGATGGCTGAAATGAACATCTTTTTTAAAAAGATCAGAATGGTGACGCTTATGGTATATATATTTCATTACAACTACAAAAATCTGGGTCCGCAATTTTTTCATGGTACATAGGCTGCCCTGGGCCACAGGGCAGGATTCTCACACCCACCCCATTCTGTGACTCTAGCCACTGCCCTGTGTCCAACTGGTCATAGTGCACATGAGCTGTTTGAGGGTTTTTGGTTTTGTTTCATTACTGGGGTCTGAATCCAGGGCCCTTGCACTGAGCTACATTCCCAATGCTTTGTTGTTTTTTTTTTTTTTTGAAACAGGATTTATAGGCTCTTTCTGTTTGGTTGGTTGGTTTGGTTTTGGCTAGTTTGGCTTTTTTTTTTCTTTTCTTTTTAAGACAGGGTTTACAGAGTCTTTCTGTTTTTCTTTTTGTTTGATTGTTTGTCTTTCTGAGACAGGGTTTCGCTATGTAGCCCAGGCTGGCCTTGAACTCACAGTGATCCTCTTGCCTCAGCCTCCGAACTGCTGGGATTACAGTGAATAAATCATGCCTGACTGCACCTGAGTTTTTGACCCTGCTCTTGAAGGACAGAGCCTGAGAAAGAGAGGATGTTCTGTCCCTTCCTTGGGTGACTCAAATTACGAGTCTTCCTGCAGGGCCAGAGTTGTAGCGCCATGAGCTCTCCACAGAGCCTGCCTGGCAAGCGTGAGGCCCTGAGTTCAATTCCTGGTACCAAGTAAATAAAAAAAGCAAAGAACCTTCCTGCAATCTGAGTCGATTTCTCCTATGTGAAGTCTCCATCAGTAGCACCACGCCTGTCATGACCACACATGGAAGGGCCAGTGAGTAGTCTTGTGGGCTGAGTGCTCACCTGTAGGCAGGTGTTCTGGGGCACGAATGACTTGAGGAGCCTGGCCTGGCTGGCCTGGGGATACTGAGTCACTGGCTGAAATGACACTCATTCCGACACCTTTCACATGGCCATGTTTCTCCTACCTAAGCACTGTCCTGGGAACCTCCACATCATCGGGCTTCCCTGCTCTGGAGATGTGGTCCTGTTGGACCTCAGCGTGACCCAGAGCCCTTGTGGCTCCTGCATGCCCAAGCTTGATTCTCCTGTGCCTCTAGCCAGGCACCAAAAGGGATCTGCTCCAGGGTGAAATCCAGTCACACCTGACTCCTAAGGACCTGGGAGGGCAAAAACGGGGCTATACCCACTCTACTGGGTCTTTTCCTCCAGCTCACAGTACCGGAACATTGAGGCACAGAGACCTCCTACCCTACATCCCATCCCCTTTTACTGGAAGCAGTCCTCTTCTTGGGCCTTCCCACCCACTATCTGAAATTTTGGGGAATGAAGTATTCTTCACTTTCTGACCACACAGCCTTTCTCCTTGGCCTTCTCTTCAGATGGAGGTTGAATATCTCTGTCCCCAGCCTTCTCTCCCCTCTTAGGGATCCCTTCTGCCTGACCCTTCTTCAACCCTAACATGTAGTCACCCACACTTTCTTTTTTGTTGTTGTTGTTTTTGTTTTTGATATAAGGTCTCACTACATGCAATTCAGGAAGTGCTCTTCCTGTCTCAGCCTCCCCAGCACTGGGATTACAGGCGTGTGCCACCACACCTTGTTTTGGGTGGTACCAGTGATCCAACTCAGGACCTTGTACTTGCCAGGCTGTGCTTAGACCTGCTGAGCTATCTCCCCAGCCCAAGTCACCCACACTTTCTAAACACAAAACCCCAACTGTCTGACTCCAGATGGTGACTTGTAAAACCCTAGGGTTTTACATCCTTATGCTGGCTACTGCCTTCCTGGAACAGAGTATGGGGCGCTCCTGTAGTCTCTAAACCCTGCCTCACTTACCTCTTCTTCCCTGAGTTTTCCTTTCTTTCTAAAGCCCTCTCCAAGTTTTGTTGACAATCTTTCTCTCCTCAGAAAAGCTGGATGATCTACCCTGGGTTTCTGCGAAGTTACTCACATTTGCCACACTGACTCCTGTGGTTCTCATACAAAAAGTACCCTACCAAGCTGGGTTGGGAATCTGGAGAGGACCGTGGCCAGTCGTGCCACAAAACTATCACGGCGTGCCAGAACCTCTTCTTTATTCCCATTTCCACCTCATGCACTTCCTCAAGTTGATGAAACAAATCCACATATGGCCATCCCACAAGAATTCCCTGCTCTCAGACGGCTTGGCTCATGCGAGTCATCACAGGGAGATTTTGAGCTCCCTTTATTTATCTTTAAGAGGACATGCTTAATAATGAGATGTGTGAATACTGGTGCTGACAGCCACCAAGAGCTGAGAGTTAAATTTTCAAAGATTTCGCAAATTGCAAGCAGTCGGCATTCTGTTAGCGTCTGAGATCAGTCAAGCTGGTGGGATGGAAATCAGCAAGTGCTACTAATAGTCACCAGGAAGGGTGCACCAGCACAACCCCAACTCAGCCCCGAGTCTCACCCACCACAGAAGTAGCAGGTGCTGGTATCAGACTAGCAGCCAAGCATCTCTTCTCTGGCTCTAGCTCTGAGGATCTCAGCAGCCAGAAGCAAGCTGGGCAGGGGAGGTCTGTCTCCATGGAGAAGGACAGGAACAGACAGAGTGGCCTCCAGGAAATCAGGGAGGTGAAACCAAGGGACTGGCACTTGGGATGCACTGCCTCCCGGGGAGCCCCGGCCCAGCTCCTCACACTCATGATGACGCATGGTGACTCACAGGGCAGGAGGCAGGACCTTGAGATCAGAGGTCATGGCCCAGGGCTGTGTCCCCACCAGAGAGTGTTGGAGGAGATAGTGGGCCACTTTTGGCCACAGTGGGGTGCTGGGCCAGAGTGAGGGACCCCGTTTCCATTTCAGAGGTACGCTGCACACAGGGCTGGGCCTGCAGGTCCTGCCTTTGTGGGCACCTCTGAGCTATGGCCTAGCCCCAGGGTGGCTTGGGCCTCCGCGTCATGCCTGCTGGAGAGGAAGGAGAGGAAGTGTGGAGAATCCAGCTGGGGCCGCCTGCACAGGGCGGGGAGCCACGTCCCACCGCGTTCCTTCTCCCCCTCTTCCCTCCAGGGAAATGAGTGACTCTGCTAATTGCTGCTAATGAGCTGGAGGCCAGTCAGCGTGGGGCTGTTTCTCTCAAAGGAGGCGGACAGTTCCTGGGCGGAGAGGGGCAGATGTGTGAGGAGAATCAGCGGCCAGGTGTTCCTGGGTCACTGCTGTGCGCAGCCGCCACTTCTGTGCCAGAGCTGCTCCTCCGCAATCTGTGCACCAGGGACGTGGGCTCCCTACAGGCATCTCAAGCTGGGAGCTCAGGCATGTCGCACATCCTGACACTGTCCTGGGCTTCCGCAGCTCAGTACGTACCACCACCATCCCCAGCCAGCCTCAAGCCAAGACTTGTGCTTTATTCATTCTCTTCCACCGTTCACTGTCCTCCATCCAGGGCTCCTGACGCTGCAGACCAGAGTAAGCCCCCAGGTCCACGTGCTTCCTGCTCTATGGGCACAGCCCTGTCAGCCATGATGGGCCCCACGGAGACGCCGGCACTCTGTTCCCCACAGCCCTGAGATACTGAACAAAATGCAAATAGATCTCAGTACAGGAGCCAGGGATTTAGCTCAGCGGCACAGTGCTTGCCTGGCAAGCATAAGGTCCTAAGTTCGATTCCTGGTATCTCCTCCTCAAAAACGATAAAAATAAAAAATAAAAAAAATCTCAGTAAATCTCAGCTGAAAATGCTAACAGTGCCTGCTGCCCCTAGAAGGAGATCCAATTCCTCTTGTTCTCCTCCCTAGAGCTCTGAGCCATCTGCCTTTGTACTGTTACAGCTCCTAGGGCGT
This sequence comes from Octomys mimax, assembly GCA_002564305.1. Lineage (NCBI taxonomy): Eukaryota > Metazoa > Chordata > Mammalia > Rodentia > Octodontidae > Octomys > Octomys mimax. Next base: position 15,376 of record NDGM011093205.1, read on the forward strand.
GTGTATTGGTTGTCTCTGGATAGAGGTGTGTAATTAGAGCCCCAACAAGGCGCATAGAGACAAAAGTTAATGGACAGGAAACTAGTAAAACTAGCAATTCTTCACAGAAATGCAGCTTGCATTCCACAGCGGGTAGTGCCAGCTTTGCCTCCACTAGCAAGTTTGTATGTTTTCCATGGGGTGCTTTGAGGCCTCAAAAGAATATGTTGCAGCCAGGCATGATGGCACTCAGCTATAATCCTAGCACTTGGGAGGCTGAGGCAGGAGGATCTCAGCAAGACCAGCCTGGGCTATATAGTGAGTTCAAGGCTGGTCTACACTAAAAAGCCAGACCCTGTTTCAAAACACAAAAAACAAATAAGAAAGCAACAACAACAACAAAAAAAACCACATCCTGGTATCTTTGCTGATTCCCTCATTACTTAATTAATCAATAACATTATGGAGATGATTTTAGGAAAGCGTGGCTCTGCCTTTTGAGGAAAATTGTCCTTTAAGTGCTAGTAGACTATTCATTTCTCTCATTAATGCTGTTTAAAATATGCTTATTAAGACTGGGTGTGGAGACATGTGCCTATAATCCCAGCACTTGGGAGGCTGAAAACAGAACGTTCATTACAAGTCCGATCTGTGTAGTGAGACCTGTAGACCTTGTACTAAAGACACTATATATATATATATATATATATATATATATATATAATGCTTATTTGTTTTTAAACTGGCTTCTCAGACCATAAGCTCCAATATGAACAGAACTGTCATTGCTTGTTAGGAGAGATCGTGAATAATTCTGAAATGGACAAAGAAAGTGTTAGGTGTCCTTTGAAAGAAATGTTGAGCTTCCCTGCAGCAGGCCCTTTAGCTATCTGATCTATGAGGTTCTTTGTGTAACAAATCTTGCAAGGGGGAGAGACCAGCTGAGACCACCAGGCTCATATAAAGGCAAGTGGCATGAAATTTATTGTCCTTGGTGCAGGCAGACAGAAGGTGAAAAGACCAGCATCTGTAGGGAACAAAGAGAAAAGAAAAGGGTCCCTTTTACAGGGAAGATTTTAATAAACATCTGTGATCTCTGGCAGTCTCACACATCAGTGGGCCAAGTGTCTGCTATAGATTTTTATGTGGCACCAGATGTCTCTGGACCCACAAGATTCCCAACCTTATCTCTTGTCCTTCTCATCCTGGGTCTGCGGATGACAGCCGTGGTGCTGAGCTAAGTTCCCCGCTGAGAAAGGTGTCTCTGGCAAGCAGACTGAGGGCCGAGCAAGTCAGACCCTATTCAAGCCTTACCCTTCAGATGACCAGTCATATGCTGGTTTCTCTATTCATCAATGAATTAAAATCTTTGACATGCTCATTTGAAAGTCATGTTTTTACCTTTTTGAAAATTACTTTTAGAGCTGGGATGGTGGTGCACACCTGTAATCTCAGCACTCGGGAGGCTGGAGAAGGAGGAACAACACAAATTTGAGGCTGCCTGGGCTACATAATGCGTTCAAGGCCAGGCTGAATTATAGAGCAAGACTTTTACTCTCAAAAAGAAAAACAAAAAACAAAAAAATAATAATGTTGGGCCATAGAGATAGATCAGTGGTCTAAACACCTGTCTAGGAAAGTGCCAGGACCGGGTTCAATCCCCAGTAACCACATGCTGTGCCAGCCTCACCCCCGGCACACTGAGCCTGTCACCAGACTGGTCTAAACTCAGTGATCCACCTGCCTCAGCTTTTCAAGGGCTGAGATTACAGGGAAACACTGCCCCACACAGCTGAAAATTATTTAAAACCTTATTTTTATATTCTCAATACCTGGTATGTAATAGTTCCTCTATTTTGTTGAGTTAATTAATTAAATGAAACATTTTAGAAGGATATAGTGGTGCACATCTGTAATCCCAGCACTCGAGAGGCTGAGGCGGGAGGATCTAGGCCTGCCTCAGCTATAATACCAACCTTTTTTTTTTTTTTTAATGTATTTGGTTATTGCAAGGTTTCACTATACAGCTCAGATTTGTGGTGATCTTTCTGCTTTCAGTCTCCCCAGTGCTGGGATTATAGGCATGGGCCACTATGCCCAGACTGGCTGGCTCAGGCTGCTCTGGGGGTGGGGCTGGTACAGCATGTGGTGCCTGCGATTGAAGGGCCATCCCTGTACTTGCCTAAGCTTGCCTAAGCAGGTACTTTAGTCGGCTGAGCTATCTCACCAGCCCCTGCTTCAGCTATATAAACAAGTTCAAGGCTAACTTATACTGCATAGTGAGATCTTATCTAAAAATATTTTTTTTAATGTTTTCTTTAGGGCCAGGGAGATAACTCAGTGCATAAGTGCCTTTCTGCCAAGCACAAAGTCCAGTGTTCAATCCTCAGTACCACCAAAAAAAAAAAGTTTTAATGAATGACACAAAGCTATTGATTATATATTTTATTTTTATATTATTAGACTCTTCTTATTGGTTTAATCTGCTTTTGAAATATAATATAGTTTGGCATCTTCCTCCATCAGTGAATTCTCATTAATAACATGATTATTCATGTTTATATAATACTCCATTGTAGAATGTATCATAATTTACTCAAGCCTGTACCCTCTGAAACTGAACATTCCTTGTACTATTGCATAAAATGTGTCAATGAAACAACGTTATTCCAAAATCTTTTTTTTTTTCTAAGACACAGTCTTACCACACAGTTCAGGCTAGTCTTGAACTCATTTTGTAGCCCAGGCTGTTTTCCAACTCCCGAAGATACTCTGCCTCAGCCTGCTGAGTGCTGGGATTAAAGGCATGTACCACTATGCCTGGCCCACTGGTGAGGCTTGATGATTGTCTTTCTTGCCCTTGAAGCAAGGAAAAGTACTCTTTCACTTGCTAGTGATTTGGTCTCAAGGTCTGTCATGGGGTGGGGGGGG
>NDGM011093222.1:0-10079 GCA_002564305.1 Octomys mimax
CCCAAGGCACTGGAAGACCAGCTAGGGACTTGTGTCATAAGATCTGATTTGCATTCATATCTACCTGGTAGCAGTGTGGTTTGGACAGATCAGTGTACCCGCCTGGGCCTCAGTTTCCCAGCATGTCTGTGGTTCCTGTCTAATGAGGCCTTTGTTCAGGTGAAATGAGATTTTGTTGCCTGGTGTCACACCCCTTTGACATCCAGCATTGCTGAGTAAATGCTGAATATATTTGGTGTTACCAGTGCTGTGGCTCTAGCTAGGAAAGCGGGGGAGCCTCTTTGCCAGGTGAGCTGCAGTAAGAACAGGGCTTGTGGGCTGTAGTTGAGAAAGCTGAAAGGAGAGCCACATGGCTATAATGGAGGTGAAGCGAGAATGCACTTGAGAGAGGAATTTAATGTGGACATGGGGCGGACAAGATGCCCAGTGGGCCACTGGAGACATGGCTTGGGGGTTTCACCCCGTGGGCATCAAGAAGGCCCTGCAAGATAGCCAATCCCCATGCTTCATCTCCTTTCTGGGGTCCCCCTCCCCAGAATAACAAATGCTGTAAGTCCCCATAAAGTTCAAAGGGCAAAGCTTTGCCCAGTCTGCCCTTCCCAGTCTCCAGCCTGCAGGCTGCTGCAGGTGGGTATAAGCCACACAGGGAAGACTCAGGAGGTCAGGAGCCTTCACAGACACTAAGCCAAGAAAAAAAAGGCTGAGAGAGAAGAAAGGTACATGGCGAGGGGTGGTGGCCTTCCAGCCACATGCCCAGTGACTGCCTAAACTCTCGTCTTGGCTGCCTCCTGCCTTGATGAGCTGTTTGCTTATCTCCTGACCCAGAGGCAGGGCCTATGGAACCACAACAAGAGAACAAGCACAGAACATTTCTATGGGCTTGTGTCTAGCAGATGTCTTCCCCAGGTGCTTTCTGTGGCCATTAGCAGGTGACCAAGCAGGGCAACTTATACCTTCGCACCCCCCTTGCAGGAGGCTCTGACTTTTGTGCTCCCAGATTTCCACCAACTTCATCTTTGTAACATTGGACAAGTTCATTTCCTCTGCACCTTGCTCCTCATCTGCATATGGGGAGCCAGGAGCAGCTAGCAGGTCTGTGGACACGAGGATTCTCAGCCTGCGCCCTCCCCTCTCCCAGACCTCCTTTCCTTGGGTTTCAGCCTGACTTCTCCGTCCCTTTGACTTTCCCATCTGTTTATACACAAAATTCACCCACAACATTTCAGTTTTCCAATTGAATCATTAATTACCCCAGTAATTAAATCCAATTAGCAGTTGTAGGGGCCTTTCTGAGTGAGGAGCCATTAGCCAGGATAAAAATGCATGGGAGAGAGAGAAAAAGAAAACCCATCCTTTCCCAGCATTAAAAATGAAAGCAGGAGTCTGCACTGCAGCAGAGGGCCCCAATTAAAGCTGGGGCCCACACTCATTAAGCTAATTTGGCGTGCTATCCCGGCAGCCTCTGGAGGGAGCCCGACCAAGGAGCTGGCCAACATTCCCTGGTGGTGGGTGGGGAGACATGGGAAGGGCACGCATGCACCTTGGGGACTGAGCTGCCTAAATCTGGCTTTCTCCTGAGTACTCCCTGAGGTCTGAAGCTGCCGAGAGCTGGGAGTGAGAGGGCTGGGGTCCATGTGAGGTGGGAGAGGCAGGGGTGATTGCGAGGAGGGAAAGCCTTCAGTACCAGTACTTCCATTTCTGGCCTCAGGAAAGGACCCACCTTAGGAACCACTCACCTCTCTGAGCCTGAGGCTGAGCGGGACCTTTTCCTGAGGTGTCTGGGAAGGTTAACTGAGAATACAAGAGTGAATACCTGACTCCCTAGGACCTTCTGCAGTAGCCCTCTCCGGCTCCCCAAAGTGCTCAGCATACCTGTAGCCCCCTCCAGCCCTGCAGGCAATGCTGCTAGGTGTCACCTCCTTTAGCTCCAGGTGGAGGAGCTAAGGGGCAGAAAGACAAAGACCCACAGCCAGAGTGGCAGAGACTGGGCTGGGAGTCAAGGACTAGGGAAGAACAGAAGTTTTATGTGTGTGGTGTCCCCAGTACCATCTCTTTGTGGCTGGGCTGGCCTAGAGCCCCTGCAGGAATAGGGGAGGGTGTCCAGCTTGCCCCCTCCCGCAAGCCAAGGCTGAGAGGCAGAGGGAGGCTGTCTACCTGCCTATAGGTAGGGAGCCCTCTCCAGCCCCTATCAGACTCAGGCCAGCGTTGCTGGGCAGGCAAGGAAATCCATGGGCTATGATCACCCTCAGCCATTACTGAGAGGCTCCACAGGTAATAGCCACTGCTTCCCCAGGACAAGGCAAGAGGCCATGGGACTGCCAGTGAAATGGTGAAAAGGCATAGCCTGTGGAGACAAGAGGCCCAGATTAGAGTTGGCCCCACCGGCTGTTTGACCTTGGGTACGTTCCTTGCCCTCTCTGGGCTCCTCATCTCTACAATGGGGACAATAATGGTACTTAGTTCCCAGAGTTGTAAGATTTAAGTGGATTAATACAAGTAAACATTTAGAGCCAGAGCTGGCACAGGTCACTGATACACACGTGCTAACTGTTCTTGCCATCCCCTGGAGGAGCCTGGCAAGGGGCATGACCCATGGTGCTTTTCTTTCCAGAAAAGGTGGAGAGTGCCTGAGACTGAGACCCTGGGCTGCTTCTGCTAAGGGGATGGCCCATCTTGGGGCAGAGAGGGGGGCAGTTGAGACCGCTGCCAGGTCCAGGAAACATGGGGTCCATCCCCAACACACACATGTGTGCGCACACACACACACTCACACACATGCCCCTGCCAAGGGCTGTTCCCACTGTGGGCAGGGCCAAGAAGGCATGGGAATAGAAAGGAGGAGGGGAGCAGGTGGCCACAGAAGCCGCGCTGCATCCCCCAGCTGGGCGCCGTGCCCTGTGCCTACGTGCTGGCTCCCTCTGTGAGGCAGGATGAAGAGCAGGCCCTGGCACGCCAGGCCCCTACCCAGTGACTCCTGAAACCCTGACAAGTCTGAGCTGGAAGCCGGACTGGGCGAGGCTCCTGATAGATTCATGTTGGGCAGAGGGACGGTCGGGGGTGGGGAGGAGGAGGGGAAAGACCCCCCACTCGAAACTGACACTGCAGGTGGCAGGGAGAGTGAAGAAAGCAAGCAGGACCCAGAGGAGTGGCCAGCCCTGGGGTTCTCCTTCGCTCCTCAGGTCCCCTCACCTGACATGCCCCTGCTTGGCAGGGCAGGAAGAGGACAGGCTACAGCAGCAGTAAGGATGTGCACCTCTCAGCACTTTGCTGAACAGAGGGTGATGACTTGGGTGCTTCTGAGAAAGAGGGCGGAGGGAATGATGACAGCCCAGTGCTGAGAGTGGAGGAGACTGGGTCTCCCAGAAGACTGCCCAGAGCTGGGGAGTCATTTTCTGAAGTGATCTCACTCTGTCCCCACCCCAACCAAGTGCAGTGGACTGCTAGAGCCATTTCACAGTGAAAAGCTGAAGCATAGGGAAGGTCGTGGGACCTGATCTCAGGTCCTGCTGATGGGAAGTGCGGTAGCTGACCAGGACAAATGGGAAGGCCTGTGTCCCCCCACCATGACCCCATTCAACCTCCTGGCAGTAGGGACAAGGACAGTGCAGGGACCCCAGACAGGCCCACAGGGCTTCTGAGCCTGGAAATGCCTCCAGACAGACCCACCAGCAGAGTGGGAGGCCCAGGTTGGCCTGACTCCCCAAAAGTACATGTCAGAACCCTTTGAGGACCCCACTTTGCCCACCTACCTCAAGTGGATCTGGAAGGGAGAAAGAGAAGTGTGAGACACAGCGCTCTGGGGGTGATGCCATGATAGAGCTAAGTCGGGACCTAGAACTTCATCGGAGTTGAGGTTTAAAGTTTCTGCTGTTGCCCATGACTTTGCTACCTCATGTGGTTTTACCCAGGAAGAGGCCAGTGCCTGAGTTGGGGTCATGGCCATGGCTCCTATTGTGGTCTGGATTGGCCCTGACATTGACAGCCAAGCCAGGGCTCCTGTGGGGCTTAAGGGAGGTGGGGGCTGCCTTGGGGGGTTGACATGGGAGTGGGTGCAGGCAACTGGGGTCACCTAGCAAAAGGCAGAGTTTGCATGACTGTGGGGGCCCACTCCAGCTGAACCAGAGGTCATTACCTGCATTTGGAAGAGAGAGGTTCATTCTTGAGGAACATTGGCCAGTGCAGGGAACCTGCTGGGAGTGGGAGCTGAGCCAGAGCTGGTTGGAGGATATGAAAACTCGGTGGTTTCTGAAGCAGTCATTGATGGAAGGACCACTAGAAAGCAGTTGTGCCCTTTTCCCAAGACCTCCTCTTAGCACCCTGTGACACGGTCCTCATCCCCCCAGAATGCACTTGGATGCCAATAGATATGAGCCTGGACTCTAGGCCCATGGGACTCTCCTCAGCCAAGGGAGCACAGACTAGGGGTCTTGCCTCATCCTTTCTACCCCAGTATCCCTGATACCCAAAACCCTGCCCTCCTGGCCACTTCTAGCCCTGCACAGAAGTCCCTTGAGGAGTCAAAGACAGAATGTGACCCAAAACTTTGCTGGTCCCCTGTTTCCAGCCTCCAGACCTAGGTCTTCAGAGTGCATCTGGTAGTTACTGCTGCTCTCTGCCTGAGGTCCCCAGTCCAAGAGAAGGCATGGAAAGCTCTGGATACAGCCTTAAAGTAGGAGGGGCAAAGACAGGTTGAGTGTGTAGATCGTACCCACTGAAACATCACAGGACACGGATGACACTTCTCAGGGCCCTCCCTGTGCTACTTCTGAAGTAGGTGGAAGGGAAGAGGTTGCCTTAGGGCCCTAGTCACTGATCCCCTCCTGGTCCAGTATTGTCACATCACCACAGTACTACAAAGCATCATGCCAGAGGTGACTGCATTTCAGTGCTAAGAGCTAGTGGATCTAAGGCCTTCCCAGGAGGCTGCAGTCAAAAGCTCATCCCAGTGTCCTTCCAGCAGCCCTGCTCTTCAGCGGGCCCAGTCCCCTAAGATGCAGAGGGTACTATCCTTGGCAGGGCCCACCCCACACCCTGCAGCCCTAGAGTCCCCTCTGACCGGAAGCCTTGCCTGTGAGAAACCCCTCCAAGGCAGGAAGCCACCCTCATGGAGGTGCTTGGGCCAGTGACAGATGCCAGCTTGGGGTGGGACAGTCACATGGGCCAGTGCTATGGGGTCTGGGTGCCACAGAAAGTGTGTGTGTGCATGTGTGTGTGCATGTGTGTGTGTATGTGTGTGTGTGTGTGCACGCTCATGTGCACCTGCACCTGTCTATGTTTCCGAAGAGTTCAAGGCACCAGCGAGGTCCTCCTGCATTAAAGGAAGAGCCCAGAGAGCCAGGCCCAGGATGAGGAGCGCAAACAGCAAAACTTAATGACTTTAATATGAAAGAATTTGCCACTAATTAAGCACAAACACTCCACTAATGCAGAGAACACATGTTGTGGATTTCACTTAAGCAGGAACCAAATGAGGTGAAAATCCTTCTGAAATGATAGCAGTTTACCAGCCGAAGGAAGATACTACCTGCCCTGGTTTCTGCTTTGGATAACGCAGCCTGACTCCTGCCCTCCCTGTACTCCCTGTCTCAGAGAGCAACATGCCCTCTCCGTGTCTCACTGTCTGTCCTCTCCCATGGCACTCCACACCATGTCCCTGCCACTGCACAGCCCCTGTTCTCACAGCCAGCTCCCCAGAGGGCCCTCTGTTTTCCCCATGTGTCTCCCCCAAATACCACTCATCGCCCTCCTCTAGCAGAGCCCAGGCCCTGCAAGCCGGGAGGCCTGTGCCCTTCTTGTCACCCTCGTCCCTGCACATGAGGACAGTCCCTGTCTGAGGGTCCCCAGTTGTGTTTCCTACTCCCTGGCACTCCCAGCTTGTCACAGGGGGCCCTGCACATCCACAAATGCCACCACCTCTGCCAGACCTTAACATCCCTTTGTTTAGGCCAGTGGGGGACACGTGACAATACATGGAGAAGTTGCTCCTGATACCAAATGGGTAGAGACCAGGGATGTTGCAAAATACCCTGTGATGCCCAGAGGAGCTCCCACAACAGAGAAGAACCCAGTCCAAAATGACAGCAGTGCATGGTCAGTAGTGCTCTGTGGAACACGCAGGCGGGGCTTGCTCCGAATCACGTGGTTGTTGCTGGAGCCAGGGTGAAAACCAACCCCCCCGAATCCTAGGCAGGTCTCTTCCCCACACTATAATAATGTAGTGTAATGTCGAGCCAAGCGCCATGCTAATAGCATGTGTGAGGTAGTGTATTTCATCTTCATATCAGGTCTAGGAGGTAGATCTATCATTATCCTTATTTTACACGTGAGAATACGAACGCCCGGAGAGATTAGTGCAACTTACTCAGTTTCCCAGCTAATAACCAACAGATACAAACTCGGTTCTGTCCAAATCCAAAGCCAGTGTTCATGCGCTGATTACTTCAGATACCCCCCCTTCTTTCAACCCCTATCATGGGGTTTCCATCCAACGCCATGCTCTTAGAATAGCCTTCCTGCAGGCAGGCACCCTGTACCCACCTGACTGCCTTCTTCCACATTGAACTGGACAGAGCATCAAAAGTTGGCACCGGGGTGGTCCAACTGGCCCCACCTGGTATAAGGCTGGTCCGAAAAAGTCTGCTTCCAAACACATGTTGAATGTTGGTTGGAACCCAAAGAGCTGAGACAATGCATATGTCGGTGCTGAGCTTTTAAAAGGTTCTCCCAGGGAAAACTGAGGAATTCTCCCTCTGCTTTCTTGCAGCCCCCAGTTTCTTCCACACCCACACTCCTCTTCCAAAGAGGCTGCTGCCTACACTCCCCAATGTGCCATTAACAACGCACACTTGCCGAGGGAACTCCAGGCCGAGCGTTTGCTGTGAGACACTGGTGTCTGCTGCTCCTGGGGTGGAGAGGTTGACACAGCTGGGCCCTGCAGGAGGTTTGCCTTACAGTCAAGGCCTTCTGAGCCCGCAGGCCTGGAAAGGCCAGGACCAGAAAAGCCCTGGCCATGTGGGAGAGTGTGGAGCTGGGGAACATGCAGATGAAAGCAGGGCTTGGGAGCACAGCCTCAGGACACAGCTTCCTTGGGTGAGAAAAGTGTTTTTCACCTAATGGTCTGGCATGAGGAAGAAAGAAAGACTGGTGCTAGGACCTGGAGCTGAGGAGAGAAGAAAGGAATCGGGAAGTAACAGCTAGAAATCGAGCGAGTTATGGGGCAGAAGATGGGCACCAGAGCAGGTAAGGCTGCAGCCGGTTGGGGTATAGCTTCCCACCCTCAGTCCAGGAAGGAGAAATTCAGGCCCTGCGACTGACCTTTTTGTGCCCCAGGAAGCCACATTTTCATTCTTGCTCCCTGGCTAATGCACAATTCCCAGGAAGCTGTGGGCCAGCCTGAGAAGTGGCTAACCCTGACCCTGGCCTTGCAGACTTCTCTGCCAACCCCTTTGGGAGCCTCTGCTGATTTCTGGTAGCTAGGCACGAGGCAGGGAAGCATGACAGAGCGTGCCCAGGTGCTGGGACCCAGGGCACAGGAACACCACGATTGGGGATCAGGAGGCCGCCTCCTTGAAACTCAAGTCTAAGTGACTCAGGAAGGTTGAAGAGGATTTGGGTGGTCATCAGGTAGAAGGAGTGGCATGGCAGGGGTTTGATACCATCGTCCAGTGAGGCAGGAGAAAGAAAATAGGGAGAGTAAATAGCTTGGCTGGAGATGCCCAGCATGAGGTCTGGATCCCAAAAGGGCCTTGGATTTGGTCTTGAGTTCCATAGGAACCTTCGAGAGAATTCGAAGTTAGAGGGACCTATGATTTGTAAAAATCACTCTGGCTGGTGAGTAGATGAGGCTGGGGGAGGCAGAAGGCAGGGGGCGACAGCATTATGCTGCAGTGGACTAAAGGAATGGTTTAGGCTGCCCAGGAGACAGGCTGACGAGGCCTGAGAATCTGGGCACTAAGGCTCAAAGGGAGGGTGTTGAGTGCAGAGTTCTGGCTCAGGACTGTTGAAAAAAAGAGGAAGTGAGACACTGCTGGAGGTGAGAGGATGGAGGGACACACAGGTGGGGAGAGAGCTTGGGAGGAGTTTGGATTTGGGCCAGTGCAGAGGGAAAGCACAGATAAGTGCGAAGCTATTCAGGGTCTGGCATCAGCTGGCCTTGGCAGTTGGCTGTAGAACACATGTGTTCCTGCTTTGCCATGTGTATCCTGAGTTTGCCTGATATACCACTTAATCTAGGAGGGCTTCCTGCAGGAGCTGGCAGGCATAGAGAGCCACTTGGCCGACAGAGTCCCTGGGGCAGATACAGAGGTGGGTGGGCAGTGCTGGGGCAGAGAATATGCTGGACAATCAGATCCAAAGGACAGTGCTCCAGGGTCCTCAGATCCAGGGCTTTCGTTTTACAGTAAAGGACAGTGGCCCTACCCAAAGCCAGACAAAAACAACGACCAGCCAGTGAGCCCCAGAGACTGCCTCTCCTGAGTTTCAATGCACGCTGTCCTCACCACCTCCTGCCCAGAGGAAAGGTGGCAGATATGGCATAGATTGGGAGGTCCAGGGAGACCGAGAGGTACTGCCTGCAAGGCTGGACATGGAGCAGGGCAGGACAAACAGAGATTCCATAATCCCAGGGCACAAAGGTGGAGTTGGTGGCTGCCTCAGGCCCCATCTCCCAGGGGCCCTAGGGCTGGGGCAACAATGCAGGCATCCTCAACCCCATGTTCCTCAGTAGAAGGCAAAGCAAAGCTCCCTAATTCATCCCTGCCCCCCAACCTGTCCTCCTAGGCTTAGAGAGAGGTGGGGTTGTGCTCGCTTCAGCAGCACATATACTAAAGAGAGATGTGGTTTGCCAGAGCACCCCCACCATAGCTGCCCCCGGGGGCTTCCACACTGTGGGGCACAGAGCTGGCTGGGGCTGTCTGCAAGATCCTGGGCTCCTTCTCAGGGCTTTTCCCAGGCTGCCGCGCCCCCTTTTCTCCCACGCAATGTGCTCCCCCCCCCCAAGGCTCTGGGCGCCAGCCCCACAGCCCATCATTAACCAGATCCTTGGGGGGAGCATCAGCCAAGAGGAAAACATCGGCAGTTTCTGTGACCCCAGAGCAGGAGCAGAGGCGCCTGGGTTTGAACAGTAGCAATTAGCCCCTGACTGTGGGATCGCAGGACCTTATCACCACTGCTGGCAGGGCGGGCATGGATGGGGCTGAGAGGCCCCAGGATACCTGGAGCCATCCCAGCAGCCAAAGTCATTGCACTGTAGGAGGCAGAGGAACAGAGATGCTGGCTAACAGCCCAGGGCCTGGGCCAGCCTGGAGTCCAGACCAACCGCCCCCAGCATGAGCTAGTTGGGCCCTGGCACTGGAGCGGGGCAGCCGCTACTTTTGTCTGCACACTGAGCCCTCCAAGCTTGGTCCCTCTGGCCCAGTCATGGGAATCAGGGGAACTTGGAGGCAGGTGGTGCAGCCTGGGCACTCAAGGTGCTCCTGGACTAGTGGGGCACTGAGCCGGGGTGGTGGTGGGGGGAGGCGGGTAGAAACAAGACAGGACAAGTTCAAAGGGCTTGGGCAAAAGCCCTGCCCATGTGGGTTCTTGCCCACAGAATGATTTGGTCCAAGTAACACCAACTGGTAAAACTTGAGAGGAGAGGACCCCAAAGAAGGGGTGCTTTCCTGATCTCACCCTGTCCTCACCAGACTCTTCCAGGTGAAGCTGGCCTGGGCTTTGGAAAGTGTGGAGTGAGGCTGCCCTGAGAGTTGAGGCAGTGCTGGGAGGAGGGGGCCATACCCTTAGGTGGCTGTGCTGACTCAGCAGAGTTTCAGCAGGGCCCCTTTCCCCCCTCCCATGAGTGAGTCATCCACACTTACACTTAGCTTAGTTTCTCAACGGAAGTCCTGCTCCCTTCTGCCAGTTCCTGGAGGGGAGGGAGGGAGCATCCCTGGAAAGCCCTAGAAATGGATCCTAAAGGATACAGGTTCCTTAGAGGTCTTTGCTGGGGTGTACAGTGGCTATATATATATATATATATATATATATAGAGAGAGAGAGAGAGAGAGTGTGAGAGTTGTGCACTCTTTAATGTGCTGCCCCTT
>NDGM011093235.1:0-27356 GCA_002564305.1 Octomys mimax
ACCTAGAAGCAGGACAGTTCCACAGGATTCCTTTTCCTGTCTCTAACTTTCATTCACCACTCACATGCTTCTTGTGTTATATTTATATTTCCACTTTGATTAGCTTCAGAAAAACCTTTGAAATCATAGCATTGGACCACCTCTGTGCTATAAGGTTCACAAGAAGTTACCTCTACACAGTAAGAATGTGAAACATTACAATAGTTGCTTAGTATTGATTTCCCCAGAAGCAGACCTCAAGGCAAAGATTTTGGTGCAAATAGTTTATTTAGAAGATGGTCAAGCAAATCTTGGTTAAGAAGTTGGACAGAAACAGGTACAAGAGCCCACTTGGTGCTGTGGCAGTTGAAGATCAGTGAGTGTAGAACATGCTCTTTAGGGTTACTACACTACAAGGATGGAGGAACTGGCATCTTTAGCTACTGGTTTCTGCCAGTCATCGTTGAAGGCTGCCTGTGGGGAAGCCATGATTCTTCGGTGCTTCTGATCTACCACCTGAGCAGGCACACTGGTTACAGAGGCCAGAAGAAGCTCAGGCCAAAGGAATATGGCAGTTTTCAGTTTGTTTGGTGAGTGCAGAAATGGTAACTGCTGAGAAGATCCGGGCAGAGCAACATAGCTTCTACTACAGTGATCCAGTTGGAGAGTCACATGCAAAAGTTGCTGAGAAGCAGACCAAGAAAAGGCATGTTATGCTCTTAGCTACAAAAATCTTATGCCAAGCACTTTGATGTCACATAACTTTTGGAGTTTAAAATGACATTTATCTTTCGCTATCGAAATGTTCTCTTCTTTAGAGGCGTATCGGTTTTATTGGTATGAAAAAGAACAGACTAGGAATGTAACTCAGTGGTACAGTTCGTGCCCCGCATGTACCAGGCCATGGCTTCAACTCCTACCACTCAAGGACGCAGCGAAGAGGGAAACGAAGGAAGGGAGGGACCACAGGCATTCATTTTCATCAATTCTTTTTGTTTCCTTCTTTCTTCAGTGCTTGAGTTCTGCCTTATATACTATATCCCTTCTTCTGTTTAAATTTGGTTTATTTTACTTTTAATTTCTGGCTTCATATGTGGAATCACATTACTGATCTAAGTAAAATCTTTTTTTTTCCTAAGAAATGCATAGAATGCCTGTAAATAACTTTTTTTCTGACTCTTTAATGGAAAATGACTCCAAAACATTGCAAGGTACACAATATATACAGAAGTAAAACTATGACAACAGTAATTCAAAAGGTTAAGCATGTAGCTCAGCAGTACAGTGCATGTTGATTTGTTGTTTTCATTTTTGTTTAAAATATTAAAAATTTTCCCCAGAGAGTTGTTTTTAACTATACATTGTTTAGAAGTATTAATCTACAAGTTTGACTTTGCCTGTAATCTTCGTGCTATTGAACTCCAGTCTACTCATCTGGCGCTCAGGTAACATTGTCTGGTAAGTTCACTTCCTTGAGCTTGGTTGTCATTAGGTTTATGATGCAGGATCTGACTTATTTCACTGACTGTCCCATATGCACTTGCACAGAACATGAATTCTGACGTTAGGTGGATAAACGTCCTTATGGTCTGACTGGCTGATGGTGCCCTGCAAGTCTGTACTCTTGGGGGTACTCCATCCACTGGATCTTTCATGAACCGAGGCAGGAGCAGGGAGTGAAACCTACCTGTCGCTGCAGGTCTGTCCTCCTACTCTCTCAGTGCTGCCAGCTTTTGATTCATGTATTTTGCCACTCTGTAGTTCAGTACACACAAGGAACAGCTTTATCACTATGTAATATGCTTCTCGTTTCTTTCTCACAACAGGAAGAAGCCCTGCAGGATTCTAAACCAGTGGCTGAATCAGCCTTTGCCCCTCCCTTCCACATCACAGGAGCTCTGTGCTCCCGGCCTGTGTGCTCCCAGGCATGGCCTCCCCATGGCTGTGGAAACCGCGAAGCTGGAGGCAAGGCAGGCAGGGCTCTCTGCCCCAGCATCCACTCGGCACAGAGGTGCAAAACAGCCTGCTATCTGGGTATCAAAATATTCTTTTCCTCTACATTACCAATGGTTCATTTTGGGTTAAGCCATAGTCTGTGTATTTTTTTAAATTTCAGATTAAACACCAAACACGCTATTCTTCCTTTCATTCTTGCCTCATGCAGCCTATTTTCAACACTGTAGACAAGTGATGCTGTTAAAATACTGTGACATTGATCTCCAAAATTTTCCACTGAAGTCCAGTAGAACTTTCTATGATGATGGAAATCTTCTGTCTGGACCATCCAATCTGATGGCCACTGGCCACACACAGCTGTTGAGCACAGGTGGCTATTACCACAGGTGGACAGTTCAGTTCCAGGGGCTTCCCAGATCACTGAGTAAAAGAAAGTCGTTGGATTGTCTAGCGAGGCCAACCCCTCCCGTCCTGGCAACGTTACTTCCTTCACATGTTCTCTGTTCACTCTTCAGTAATCACCTTGTTTTCTTGTTTCACGAACACGGTGATCTGTTCTACATAGGCATCTTGGTACTTGTTTCTTCTGCCTGTAATGTTCTTTCTTTAAATATCTTCATGGCTCAGTCCTTCACTTCCTCTAATTACAGTGTTTAGAACATTTGCATTTCATGTGTTATTGATTCAAATCTATGCATTTAAACCTAACATTTCAGTTTCCTTTATATTTGTCCCATCTGTTCTTTGCTTCACTTTTTTTTTTTTTTGATTTTCTCCTAGTGTTTTGAATTTATTAAGCATTTTATAACATTTCTCTCCATTTTTAGTTATCAACTTACTGGCTCATTGGTCTCTGTGTTTTATATTTTTAATGGCTGCTTAAGGTTTATCATATTTTTCTTAAATGTGTCACTATCTTCTTCAAATGGTATCATATCACTTATATAACAATATTCATCAACTATTGACAACTGTATGTAGTACTTCCATTTCTCCTTTCTGTCCTTTGAGTCACAGTTGCCCACATATTTTTACTTCTTTATATAAAGTGTGCACTGAACAATTTTTGTAATTCTGTGCATTAAGCAGTCAATCATTTTTTAAAAATTAAAATATTTCACACCTGTGAACAAACACATGAGGAAAGCTGTCTTTTGGCTCACATTTTCAGAGAGGTCAGACTGTGGTCGGCTGGCTTCATTGCTAGGCCTGTGGTGAGGCACAAACAGCATGGCAGAAGGGCAGACAGCTGCTCCCCTGTCACAGCCAGGAAGTGGGGGCAGGCCAGGGACAAGACACCCTCATGGACTACCTCTAGGGTTGCACCCCCAGGACAACTTCCGACTCGATGCCACCCACCACATAGATACCATGCACCACTTCCCAACAGCCTCTTCAATTATGAGCCCCTCCGTGAACTAATCCAGTGATGAGGCCGGAGCCCTGTCAAGCCCGCTACTCCCAAGTGATCCAGCCACTGACCCCTGAGCACTGCTGTGGACCAGACCTACCTTACATACGTCCTTGGGACATGTGAGACCCAAACTAGTACACTCACCTCTGAGATTAACATTTCTGGTATCGTTTGTTCCTTAAGTTTTTTGTTTGCTTGTTTTGTTTTTGTTTTGTTTTTGGCAGAACTGGGAATTGAACTCAGGCCCTTGTGCTTGCCAGGCAAGAGCTTATTCTACAATGTCATCTCCCCAGCCCCTGTTCCTTATGTTGATTCAAAGTTTTATTCAGTATCATTTTTTTTCCAACTAGAAGAAATTCTCTTAATATTTCTTCTACTGAGGAATTGTTAGTGAAAAATTCTCTCAGCCTTTATTTCTCTAAGTTTGTCACTTTGCCTTCATTTAATCTTGCTTATTCATTTTTTCCTCATATAGATTTCTAGGCAGATATTTGTTCTTTATTTTTTTCTTTTAGTACTTTTAAGATAGTCTTTCATAGTCTTCTTGCTCCTATAGTTTCTCATGAGAATTTTATTTCATATACACTCAGGTTTTTAGTATTTTCTTTGCCATTGGTTTTGCATTATTTGATTACAAAGAATATTCATGTGCAATTTTTGTATTTTGAGTTCTTGCAATTCTTGGATATGTGAGTTGATAGTTTTCACTTGATTTAAAAATTGTTTAGCTATTTATTTTCTTTCTTTTTTTCTGTGTTCATAATTGCATGTATGTTGCATAGCTTATTATTGTCCCACAATTCACTGAGAATAATTTCAGTTTTCTTTCTTCCTGTGCTATATTCTAGATATATTCTATTATTATGCCTGGAAGCTCACTAATTTTTACTTCTATAGAGTCTAATCAGTTATGAATTCCACCTGAATTGTCCTATTTCTTTCTTTTTTAGGGGGGCAGCTCAGCCAACCTGGGAATGGAGCTGGCATGGCATGTGGTGCCAGGGATCAAACTGTAGTCCTGGTGTGCTTGCCCATGTTTGCCTAAGCAGGCACTTTAGACCACTGAGCTATCTCGCCAGCCCTGTATTGTTCTATTTCTAAAACTTCCATTTGATTAATTTTACAAATTTCCATTTTGTTTACTCACTACATTGATGTTTTCTTTCACATCTTTGAGGATATGGAATATATTTATAAAGGTATTTAGAATTCTTATCTTCTAATTTCATCCTCTCTGTCATTTCTGTTTGTTTTTTCCTTCTGTTATGCTTTTTCTCCCAATTCTTCACATCCACTAATATTTATTTCATATTAGATGATATGAAATATATATTGTTTTATTCCTTTAAAGAGCACTGGGCTTTTTATGGCAGGCCAATAAGTTAGTTGTGAATAATTTTATCATTTTCAAACTCCTGTAGAGAAAACTAGAGCATCATTTACTCTAGGACTATTTTTCCCCACTTATAAGCAATGAACCTTGAGCATCTCTACCAAAAGTTTTATATTTACTGAAGTCTTTTCACTCGTATTGGTGGGGACACAAATGATTCCTAACTTTGTATGAGATTTTAAAATTGTGTACAACATCCAATAGCTTTGCTTTCTCCTCTTTGCATCTTTCCCTTGCCTGTGGGTTTCTCCTTATGCAGACATAAACTAGGTCAGCCTCCTACTAATGAGACTCCCTGCGCCAAGGACTGAATCTCTATGCAGACTTCTGTGCATAGATTTCTTCTCTTGGGACTGTCCTATAGATCCCAGATTTTCTGGTATCCTTGAATTCTGATCTCTGTCTTTTTAACTTACCAAGACTGTATTATCTACCTGAGGCTCTTCTCTGGGACCCCAACCTGAGAACTGTCTCCAGGTAGAAAGGCTGAGTAATGGTCAGAGTTCATTTCCCTTCTCTCAGAGATCATATTTCCAGACTTCCTGTTGTACAGTATCTGAAAATAATTATTTCCTCTATTTTATGTGATTTCTAGTGATTTATGACTGGTATGTATTTGCTGTTATTCCCCCGTGGTGGAACTTAGTTTCCCCTTATCTTCTTCATGTTCCTGCTTAGATGATACCTCAGTGAGGTGTCTCATAGCAGTGTTCTTTAAAGATACAGCACTGTCCCCACTCATCAGCACTTCATACTCCTTTTACATAGCTTCTGCACAAAATTATAATTGTAAGCAATTTGTTTTAAGAACAAAGCTTTCTGAAGGTGGATATGCTTGTCTTTTTTGTCTATTTGTGTAGCCCCAACATACAGGATAGTTTTTGGAACACACTGTGTGTATCTATGCTTTTTATTAGGGGACCTTTTCTGAAATGTTTGTGAAATATAAAAAAATGCAAATTTCTATTTCTATGACAAATTTCTGTAAACTTAACTTAGTGGCTTAAGCCAATACAAATATATTATCTTAAAGTCTGGCGGTCAAGCACTTGAAATGTGTATTACGATAATCAAGGAATCGAGATGCTGGTGGGCCTGGCCTGCCTTTTCTTTTCTAACTTCGAGAAGTGGCTCACAACTTTCTGTCCCATGATGCCCAGCTCACAGGTGCACCATTGTGACCTCTGCTTTCACTGTGACATTTCCTGTTTGGACCTGTCCATCTAACCCTTTCCTCATAAGGAATCTAGTAATGACACTGATCCTACTGGTAAACCAGTTTAATCTCATCTTCCTATCCTTGATTATTTTAATTTTGTGGAAAAACTAAAACAAAATTTCATAATAAGATGATAGGAGGATGACAATAGCTAATACATTGTATTTTTCATCTTTAAAGTTGTTACTCCAAGTACAATATATGGCTATAAAAATTCTCCAATCAATATTAGCACGAATCTCCCTTTTCTATGAACTAAGAGACGCTAATAGTATAACTAACTTGTATTTTTCTTCCTTTTCCCTTTCCCTTTTATTCCATTCTAGTTCTTTTTTTCTTTTAAACAATTTCTTCCCATTTCACAACTTCTATTATACATTTTAGACCTTATTTACTCTTTCAATTTCTCACACAAGGGCAATAACGTGATGTTTACACATCAGTCTGATTTATCTCACTTTTGACTACAGTATCAAGTTGCATCCGTTATCCTTCTTGGTGGCTGAGTAGTACTCCATTTGTAACCATTTCTTGGTTGATGAGCATTCACCTTGTTTTCAGGATTTTGCTGTTTTAAGTTGTGCTACTACAAACATGGGTGCAGATATATTGCTATAGTATGATGCTTTTAATTCTTCTAGGAATTTACCCAGAGGAGGAATATTTAGGTCAAAAGGGACCTCCAATCCTAGCTTTCTGAGGAATCACACTGATTTCTGCAGTGGTTGTACCAGTCGCTATCCCTAATTTTAACACTTCTACAAAGTGCTGTGTGTCATGTAAGGTAAAATGTTCTCAGGTTCTGGATATTAGGATACGGATTGTTTTTTCATTGAGCAAGAAAGTATTTTGTTTCACAAAACAGAGTTCAGGGCTGGTGAGATGACTCAGTGGACTAAGCGCCTGCTTAGGCAAGCACAGGGGCCGGGGATCGATCCCTGGCACCACATGTCACGCCAGCCCTGCCCCTGGGTGTGCTGACCCGGGGACTTAGTCTGGAGGTGGGGCTCATGCCTATAATCTCAGCACTGGGGAGGCTGAAAACAGGAGGATCACTATGATCTGAGCTGCCTAGTGGGACCCTGTGCACAAAATGCAAACAAGCAAACCAAACCTAAAAAAAAATAAGGTAGATTTAAAAGTGAGACTATCAAATGTGGGAGAGACAGAAGAGAAGACCACACATGTGATTAGAAAGAATGAGGCCCAAGGATGAAAAAGTTTAAACACAAATGCTATTCAGATTACTTATTCATATCACTAATGTCGCAGGCCTCCTCTGCTAGTATGCTATTCAGAGCCACAGCTGATTATGACAGTAATGAAGCTGCCATGCGCATGTATCTATGTTGTGGACTGCGTGCATCAGCCTCGCAGAATTCACTTGTTGAAAATCCAACCCCATGGAATAGTCTTAGGAAGCCAGGATTTTGTGGAGTAATTCTATAAGGAGACCGGGACCCTTTTAGATGGAAGACCTTCCCCCTCCACCACTACCAGAGGACACAGTGAAAAGAAAGCAATCCACAAATTAGGAAGTGGAGTCTCACCAGACACTGCGCCTGCCAGAGCCTTAACCTTGGACTTCCTAACTTCCAGAACTGTGACAAAGCATGTCTGGCAGTGAAGCCATCCCATGCATGGTAATTTGTTATAGCGGCCCACACTATGACACCGTATAACCTCATTTAGCTGAAATTCAAAGTCTGCAAGACTGGCACCCACACTATTTACACTCCTAGACTTAATATGCCTTCCCGTGAGGGGAGCTAATCTACTCTTACAATGTTAGGCAGCTTTATTGTATTAGTGAACACTACTAAGCATCTAAAATAACCTGGTTCCAAAGAATTAACATTTCTTCAAGGGTTAATAATACCTGAGGAGAACCAGACAGGTCTTTTTAATTGGCTTATGCAATCAAATACATAAAAGAAATTTAGAGCATATGACATTCTGATGTCTTCAAGTGCAGTTTGATGGAACCATAGTGCACATGATGAAGGAGTATGATTTTTAAAGGAAATCTCTTGGCCTGTAGTGTTGCAAACAAAATCTAAGAACACATTTTGCAGTCCACTTTTCCGTTTCCTTTTTTTTTTTTTTTTTTTTTTTTGGTGTTTTATTTTTGCTGTTTCTTTCCTAAAAATTTTAAATAGTCCTTACCATTTTAACATAATAAATTTTAACTCTTATTTCTTCCAAGAGACTGACATTCACCTCTCCTGGCAAGAAAAAAATCACAGCTTAGCTAGGTAAGAGAGACAGAGTGCACTGTGCCCATGAGAAAATCTGTCACAAACTCATCTCCATCCATTCTCAGTCCTAAACAGCAGTGCAGGGGTGCGGTGACATCTGAGTTCTTCCAGCCCTGTAAGTCTAAAACCTCATGGGGATTGCATTTGCCTGTGGTTGAGATGGATCAACGTCATCTGCTAGTCTATGTCTAGTTGTTTGAAAGGAAAGCGTCTTTTTCAGGGGTTTTGTTATTACTTCTGGTTAGACTGTGTCCGCAGAGCTGTTGTCACAGACCCCGGGTCCGGGAAGTCTTGATTTTGCCTAGGTGTGGAGAAGACAGAAGGCAGACTGCCGTCGTCAAAGAAAGCAGCCCCCGGGTGTGGACTTGCTAAGCGCTTGCCTTCCGAAGTGAGGGCAGAGGACGTGCCCCAGAGGCCTCAGCCGGGAGTGTGCTGCGCATGCACTAAGGTCCTGCTCCAGACACGCGAAAGCACAAGCCCAGGTGATTTGTGTGAATGTCAGGGTCGCCAGTCACCCCTTGCTTGCTCCTAAGTCAGGCAAAGCCAGGCCCTGACTGGTAAGCAGTGTGATGAGTGTCCGCTGTCCCATTGCAGGGGTGGGGACTTGGGCTCCGGCCACTCCTCACTACTAGAGAGCCGCGGAGAGACAGACGGGAGAGCACCGGGGTTTCCGTTGGCCGGTGCACGTCCTTCCCAGGGAGGGCACTTAAGAGTCCGCGACAGCAGCTCGCACCCAGGTCCTTCCCACGCCCCATTCGGCTGTCTCCTGCCCCCGCCCCGGGCGCACCCGCGCCTCTCCGCTCCTCCCTCCCGCACTTGCCCCGGCGGCGAGCGAGCGCGATCCGGTGCGGTCCGCTCCCAGCCATGCTCCGCCGCGCTCTCCTTCTCCTTGCGCTGATGCTGGTCCGGCCGGCCAGCGCCGGCGGCCCCAGGGCTGGTAAGTGGGGAGCGCTCGGGGAAGGGACCGTGCTTCGCCGTGCAGGGTGCGGCGGGGGTCGCGGGATTTGTGGCGAACTTTGTTCAGGGTCTGCTGTTGCTCAAAGCTGTGGGGCAGGCGGCGAAGAGCTCGGGCGCCCTCCCCAGGGGTGCGCCCCGCACTACGCGGTGGCCGGGTACTCTGGATGCAGGGGCTAGGATGAGCCTCGCTGGGGGGCCTCCCTCAAGGGGCCTCCCAGCGCTTTCCAGACTTGCGGACGTGTGGAGGGGAAATGCGTTCAGAGACAGAAGTTGGCGTCTTTGCCTCGCTGCCCCACCTGGCAGGCGGGAAGGGCGCCCTTTCCACCCAGCGACATCGGCCAGGCGCACCTACTGGCCTGCCTGCTCTCTTCTCCTTGAAGTTCAAGCCCGCTGAGATTCCCTTTTGAACCGGACCTCTCACTTGCCCTCCGCCGGGGTTGTACAGCTAGCCATATGCCTCTGGGGGGCCAGGACCTCCGAGGGAGGGCTAGCTACCTCAGTCCAAAAGCCCAGGAATAAAAGGCGCAGGGACCTGAAGTGCAGCTAGGAAGCCACTTTCTGCGACACTTACTGATGCCACCTGGGTGCCGGCTAACGCCCACACAAGTTTGGCTAAGTGTGGGACCTGGGCTGGCTGAGGCACGAGGTTCCCAAGGGTGAAGCCTGTGGCTAGTGGTTTGGCCAGACATAGGGTGGGCTTAAGTCCGCGAAACCATCTCCAGGATTGTACATGCCCCAGGACAGGTGCTCCTGGTGCCCCCACCTCATGAACAAAAAAAGGGTTTGAAGTCGTCTAAACTTTTGCAGGTTTTTTTCTTTTTTGGAAAAGATACTGTTCACTGTTTTGGAGGCAACGACATATAAATAACTTTCTTATCTATTTACAGCAAGCACTTAATCTAAATTTAGCTTGAAATGAGCCTGCAGATTATATGTAGAATCCATATGCATATGTGAAGCCCATACTGGAAATCACAAGGGCAAAATGTTGTGCAAGTTAGAACTCAGCTAGTGGTGACAGTCTCTGAAGGCTGACCACAGCCCTAGTTGGGAACCTTGGAGAAGGATCTGCTAGAAGAGGGAGCAAAAAGAGATCATGCTTTGTGAGCGGTGTCAGGCAGCTTTGTGCTCGTTTATGAACTGTAACGACAAAATATGGTGACTATATAAATTTAAAATCACTCCAGTTAAAAACATATCTTAATTAATTTCTCTTAAAGCATTCCTTGTTGTTGCAAATACACATTTTCCCAAATACAAATGCACCTGCCCCTTGTTCTTGCCATTTTCTGAAGCACTTCCTGAAGTCCTCTTTCACTCTTAGCTGCACTGTCATGGCTGCCTTGAAGTCCTGAGTCCGCTCACAGCGTCTACCTTTCATGGTCGTGTTGACCTTGAGAAAGAGCCAGAAGAGACAGGGCGTCAGATCTTGTGAATAAGGGGCGTGGACACCCACTGTAAGCTTTTCATCTCACAGAAATTGCTGTTAACTTCTGAACCTGTAAGTGTAGTTGGGAGAAGCAAGGAGCTCGTGTCTTCTGAAGTAGCAGCGTGAATGCGCCTTCGCTGTGACAGAAAAGAGGGAGACACACGAGTCCCCAGCAACAGCTGTGTGGCATCAGGCTGCAACTGGTTACCCAGGCATGTTGCCAGTGAGTCCATATGGGTTTTGGTGATCCTGCATTCCCCTAGGAGTTAGCTGAAGGAAAGTCTGTCAAGGTCACCTTTGCTTCTCAGCCTGCAAAGGCGCTGTCTTGTCCCCCAAAGCCAGGAGCTCCCTCAGCCTGCTTTTTCATTATCCAATGCAGAGGGAAGAGAGTGCAACAGGACGCAGCAAGCTGCATGTGGGGACAGATGCATCCCAGTGGCCTGGCTCTGCAATGGTGAGCAAGAGTGCCCCGATGGGACCGATGAGCAGTGTGGTAAGCATGTTGCAAGACTATTGTGGGGGGAGGCTAGACAGCTCAACAGACTAAAGTGCCTGCTTAGGCAAGCTTAGGCAAGCACAGGGACTGTGGGTTCGATACCCCGCACCACATACCATACCAGCCCCACTTCCAGGGCAGGCTGAGTCAGCCAGAGTCCTGGCATAGTGGTGCATGCCTGTAATACCAGTGCTGGAGAGAACATGAGTCTGAGCTGCATAGTGAGGCCCTACAACAACCAAATACATTTTTTTTTTTAAAAAAAAAAAGACTGTATTANTTAAAAAAAAAAAAGACTGTATTATGAATCTGGCCCTGATTGCCAGGTATAAGTAGAGCATCCCTAGTCTGAAAATTCAAAATGCTCCAAAAGCCGAAAGTTTTTGAGAACCAACATGGCACATGACAAGTGGAAAATTTGCACCTTTCTTCATTTTACTTCAGTCAAAAATGCAGATGCAGTAAAACTGAGGCATAAAATTACCTTCAGGCTATGTGTCTAAGGTGTACTGAAGCATACACAGATTTGGGTTTAGGTTTCAGTTTTGTCTCCAAGATATCATCTATGGGCAAATATTCCAAACTTTTTTAAAGTCTGAAATATGAAGCACTTCTGGTCCCAAGCCTTTCCGATAAGAGATACTCAGCCCATACTCTTTTAACAGCATCCATTTGTATGGCTTTTAACCTTTGAAGGTCTATTTATACATGACAGGTGTCCTGGGTTGTTGCAGGCTCAGTGGGTAAGGCACGGATGTGTCTACAGATGTTGGTAGCTTTATTTTCATCAAAAAATCCACATCTTCAATTTAGTACTAACCACTAAGACTGTTACTCAAACCTACTTAATCCAGAGTTTCCTTTAGATAGAATGCTTGTGGGCCCTGTGGACTTACTTTTACTGGTCCTGGTGTCTACAGTTTCTTTTGTGCACACTCAACTAGATTAACTTTCTACTTTTGGTTTTACACAACAAAAAAATCACTTTGCAAATTGAACAGAAAGTAAATTTGAAATCCAGACAAAACAAGATGAGACATTTTGGTTGCCATAGAAATATTTACTGGGCAGTGGCATCCTGGAATAGGGGCGAGGAAGGTAAGTTTTACTGGGCTTCTGAGGTGCTGTGCCATGGTTAGGTAGGGATACTGTGCAGTATTGCCAGTGGAAGCTTGAAAAGCCAGTTCAGGGTTGATCCAGGTAGCAAACGGAGAAGTCATTATTTCTTTGCTATTTAAAATACATAATATTGAGAAGCTAAGGAACTCATCTTCCTCCCTGCTTCTTGTTGAACTCTGCCACTGGCCTACAGAGGAGCCGTGTGGGGGACAGCTGCAGGCCTGGCAGTGTGATGACGGGACATGTATTGCCATCAGCTGGCTTTGTGATGGTGTTGGTGACTGCTCAGATGGCTCCGATGAGGTTGACTGTGGTATGTATCATTACACTTAGCGCCTCACTGCCTTCTCTCTGTTTATTAGCTGCCTGTGTTGGCATCAACAGTACTAAGTGAAACAAGCAAGTCACTCAGAGATTTTTATGCCATGTGTGCCAAACCCAGATATTGTACTGATATTATCTAGTATTATAAGAGACATTTTATAACCGATTTCATTGTTTTTTTACAGTACTGTAACCCAAAATAAAGGTCATTATTGGCTTTATTAACTTATTTGAGGTAAAAATTTAGTCTCTAGTGGTTAATCTCCCTTGAATTCTCAGTTGTCTATAAGCGAACCATCAATACTGATATGGAGAAGCAGGTCTGTACTACAGCACTTCTGTCTCACCACTCCAACTCTTACCTTTCAGAGAGAATGACAGCATGTCCAGACCAAAAAGTCCAGTGTCCAGGGACAGCTCAGTGCCTGGATTCTTGGGAACTCTGTGATACCTATCAGGATTGTGAAGATGAGTCCAATAAAGCACAATGTCCCCAGAGCCACTGCCTAGCAGGACAGTGGCAGTGCCAGAACAAGTTGTGTGTCATGGACAGCTGGAAGTGTGATGGCATCGACCATTGTGGTGACTCTTCAGATGAGGAAGCCTGCAGTGAGTCTGGCTTCCCTACTTGTGTTGTAAGGGCGGGTTAGACTGCGGGGGCTGCTTTATGCAAGATGCATTTTAATTCCTACAACGGAGACTGCCATCCTATATTTAAAAATAGGATGTTTCTTAGCAGTAGCCCACATGGAATTATCCATGGAAATGTAATGCAGTGCTTGGATAGAGACTCGCTGTGGACACTCTGAGCATTGCCTAGAATGTTCTCAGTGTTTAATTATGGCCAATCTATAGAATACCAAACACAAGTCTGTAAAGGGAGCATGCTGACAGATGATGCCCACCTTTGCGGGGTGAGTATGGAAGGGATGATTCCTCATTAAAGGGGAACCTCTCCCACTCAAGGACTTGGCAAGGGCTACATTTCTCTTTCTGACTGCATGCACACAATATGGTGGTTCCTCTGCCTTCTTGGTGAGCCATAATCCCGTTCTTTCTTTTTTAGGGTTGAATCTGAAATATCTAATGAATTTAAGTCTAGATTTTTATAATAAGGTGGAAACCAGTTTATGTGAATACTTTTCAAGGTCAAATGGTGACTGACTATAAAACTACTTCAACTACAACTATTTAACACTATTTCAGTGCCCAGGTGTCTTAATGTTTGTGTGATCAAGTCATAAGTCCTAATTGCCTAAAAAAACTGTTCAAAAAATACGAAAATATAACTTACTTTCCTGCTCTGAAATGCTACAGGTTATAGAAATATTATCACTTTACCCACTCAAAAAGGTGTCTATTTCTATCCCCCAACACAAGAATTAATGAGAAGAATTCTGCTTTCCTACACAGCTTTCTGTCCAGAAGGCACAGTTAGGTGTGATGAAGGCAAATGTGTCCGAGCATCTTCAATGTGTGATGGGGAGGCAGACTGTGCAGATGGCACCGATGAACCCGCCACATGTGGTAAGGAGCCGTGACTTGGTTTAAAGTGGGGAGTGGGATGGGAAGAGAAAGCAACTTAATGCCTTATTTACCATAGGCCTCTACTCTTTGAGAGGATGCTTAGGTTTCTGTATTAACAATTATCTTTCAAGGGTAGCCTCCTTACGTTTTATAATTTCTAGACCCTGGCTTTGGTCTTTCTAGTATGAACAAATAGTTAATCTATAAACCTGGAAGACTAATCTCATTTTGTAGCATTAGGGAGACACACTAAGCACTTCAAACTATATTGCTTCTGTGATTTGGGTATAAACCCAGGGATGTGTAATTATCATTGTCAAAAGAAGATCCATACCTTCCATTTAGGCTTAACCATCTATAGTTGTGCTACTGAAATCAGACTGATTGGGAGATACTGCTTTTTGGTCCCTTGCAGACAATGCAGACAGTGAGATGTCAGTGCAGATGATTTTTAATATATATTCAACAAGTTCAAATTTGTATGTGCAAAGATTCTATGATTCAAAACTTTGCGAACTGAGTACAAAGAAAGCTGCAACACAAATAGAAGCCAAGATAATCATTTGACAAATGTCTTACTAACCAAGAAACAATAATTTATTTAAGACAAAATATAGGATACTATAAAGACATAACAGAGAAAGGCCCCAGAAAGAATATTTTTGTGGCAAGCAAGGAGCAGCACCTCTGACTTTCTAACCTTTCTTGATAGGTAAATGGAAAACTGAGATCCTTCCCTGAGTCAATTTGTCGTCTCTCTCCTAATTTCTTTCCCAAATCTGATCTTGCATGTGTACCATGAGACTTCTGTAGTACTGTTAAAGATTTCAAGGAATTGTACTAAAGGAAAACAAACAAGTCATGCAAAAAGCATAAAAGTCAGATGAAACATAAGCTTTTTTCCTATATAGATAATTCATCAGGACTCATAAGTCAACATATCAATTCCTGAAGTAGGGACTCTAGTCATCACACGTTCCAGAAGAAAACATCAGAGGCTGCTGTCTTCTCTGGGCAACAGTAAAATCATCAGCCTTTGAGATTGTCCACACTCTTGCCCTGGGAAGAAATGTGGCTTCCTTTGCCCAGGATTCCCGATAGCTCCACATGCCTAGGTCAGAGTCAGAGGTTATTCATAAATAGTTAACCTTCTATGCTTGGGATAGGAAAAGAGGGGACTTAGCGTACACTTGCTTTTAATGATGGATCTCCGCTGTGTTCAGCTCGTTTGACCAAGCTCTGTCTCTACCAGGCAAAAACTGCTCTGTGGTAAACGTAGGATGTGAGGAGCTGTGCAGTGACACCGCCTGGGGTGCCCAGTGCTCCTGCGGGGCAGGGTGGAAGCTGCAGCCTGATGGGAGGAGCTGTGCAGGTCAGAACACATTCAACTTGTTTTTTAAAACATTTTTATTGTGGTGACACATATGTAATATAAGTTTTATGAGTTTAGCTGTGCTAAGTGTACCATTCATTGGATACTTATAATGTCATGCAACCGTTCTCCTCCCTTCAATTCTGCTTCCCCTCACCCTATCCTCCTTCCTTTTAAGGCTAAATAATGATGTGTATACCACATTTGTTTACCTGTGTTATCTGTTGATAGAACAGACTTCTAGCTATTGTGACCAATACTGCCAAGAACATTGGCATACAAATATCTGTTTGAATCTCTACCTTCAATTTTCTGAGATTATTTCAGAAGTGAAATTTCTGGGTCATGTAGTAAATTCTATATTTAACTTTTTAAGGAACAAGCAAAAAAAATTGCACTGTTTATTATTTCTGCCAGCGTTTTAGTTTCTCCGCATCTTTATTAGTGCTTTTATTGGTCTTTTCTTGTGAGAATTGCAGGTCAACTATTGCCTAGCGGGAAAATGTGAAGTTTAGCATCTTTCTATTATGGAACTTACAGGTTTCTGGCACAGAAGAAATACACTTGTCCTGGCACTGCTATGCTTAGGGTTCCTAGCAGGGCCTCAGGATCTACCCTAACATTAGACCTCATTTTATTTTTATCTTGCCTGTTTCTATTAGCTGACTTGCTTTAGGTCATCTGATCCTTCAAATCTTATTTCTCCCATTCATAAAATGAGATTAAGCTGCCAGAAGGGTAAAGTAAATTTTGCATATCTTTGTTCTGCAGTAATAATTTGAAAAAATTATGGCTGTTACATTATAATACTTACCTACAAAAAATACAGGATTCTACTTTAGGTTAAAATGTGATTCAAAGGGTAAGTCCTAGCTTCAAGGATAGATAGCCCTGAGCCATGTCAAGAACTTCTATTCAGTGACACTCTGACTCCAGTGGCTTCTTGCCTGTAAACCTCCCTACTCAAAAAAGATATAAGAAAAAGAGATAGTAAAAAAAAAAAGAAAAAGAAAAAAGAGATAGTGATTTATTAGGTAATATTGAAATTGTGTTCTACAGGATTTTTATATTAAGAATTCAGGAATAATTGTTATGAGTTTTTTATATTTAAATATTTTAATTAAATTTTAATAATTTTACTAATTAAGGTCAATTTTACTAATTAAAGTCAATTTTACTAATTAAAGTCAAATATATATATATATATATATATATATATATATATATATTCTTCATTGAAAGTATGAAGTGAGTACATGGTCACGACCTTAGAAGGTTCTGGACTTGGTATATTTTCTAGTTCAGGTTCTCGCAGTGTCCTTCTTAGGTTTCTGATCCATTGCAGGACTTGGCTAGCCATGAAGCTTGACTATAATCAGATACTAATTATTCTTCTCCTGGGATGGAAAGGCATTATTCCAGTTTAAGGCCCTATGAATTTGGAGGAATGATGTTTCCTCAGCAATCCAGCCAGTAAACCATATTCTTTCCTGTTCAATCAGTCAATTAACCAATTTCCCATAGTTTGTGACTCATACCATATTCCTGCCACAAGGTGTTGAGAAATGATAGCACTTTATCTCTGCAGGGCTTAACCCTTTTCTGTATTTCCCCATTGTCAGCTGAGACTCTGAAATTGATCCTGGATAGTTGTAAGTGGTACACACCAGGAGTACCGCTAGGATATCATGGTTCAGTATTCCATATCAGCTAGCCATCTGGGGTCTTATATCGGAATTTATGCTGTTACATTTATGTGAGTGGAAAATCTGTGGCAGCTGGTATGGTCTATTCCAGCATGTGGTGCCACATTTCCATGTAATATTTATTTTGATAACATTGAAAAAATGTCTCAGACGGACAAAAATACAGAAGGGTTGGTTCCTAGATTGCCTCTAACTCACAGTTCTCTGTCATCAGATGTAGATGAGTGCTCTATAGCATATGGTCCTTGTGACCAACTGTGTCATAATACGCCTGGCTCTTACTCCTGTGACTGTGTTCAAGGCTACCAGCTTTACAATGGCAGCAAATGTCGAGCTACAGGTGAGTTTCTACACAAGAAGCGGAGCCTAGCTCTCATTTATGCTTAGCAGAATTATAGAGAACAGTGACATAGATGATTCATTTTTAATTCTAGTACTAGAGATGACTCTATTCTTTCCACAAGGAAGCTTCTATTATAACATTCATAGCCTAATCCTAGTATCAGCAGAATTAAATAGCTTAGTTGTTCTGCAGGATATAAAATTAAGTGTTCCAGGGACCTAACCAATATAATCCTAACTAGGCTTATGCTTTTCACCACTGGAACACTCACTTTTGGCTGTTGTATAGCAGGCATGGAAAGGCACACCTGCCTTGTGAATGAATAAAGCAGTAGATTTTCAAAGATTAATTCATTGTGTTGAAGTTCAAACAAAAGAGAGAGAACTAAGGTACCAACTAGATCTTCTCACAGTTCACTTAGCCCAGCCATTATGGAGAAGTAGATTGAGGCATGGGAGATGAAACACTACCTCTAGTTTAAGGGAAATGTATGAAGAAACCTTCAAAACAATATGTCAAGCACTTCCTTTTATTGCAGATGGTGATATGAAAATTCTTATAGCAGCAGACCAAGTGCTTGGTGTTCTGGATCAAAGAACAGGCATCTATGAGAGTCTGATACCTATACGAACAAGACCTAGTTCTGTTGCATATGACCTGGAAAGAAGCATGTACTTCTGGGTGGATAAGACCCTAAATGTGTTTATCTCTGGGAAGCCAAACCCTGTTCTCCTCTACCCAGGTATATCTTGTAGGCACTAAGAGCTATAATTTTTAAAGCTACTTGTATTAGTCAGCTTTGCATTACTGTAACAAAAATAATTGAGATAACTAAAAATGAAGCATTTCTTATTTTGGGCTTTCACTTTTGAACGTTTTAGTCCACAATGGATTGGCCCTGTTGCTTGGGCCCCATAGCGAGGCAATATATGATAACAGAAGTGTGAGGTGGAGGGAGATGCTCACTTGATGGCATCTGGAAGGCATAGCAAGAAAGAGATCAGTGCTCCACAGTCCCCTCCAAAGGATGCCCCTGACCTAAAGCCCCCATTGAGCTCCACTTCTTAAATGTTTCTACTATTTCCTAGTAGCACCAGAGGCTGGGGTCCAGCCTGTGACAGGTGCCTTTAGGGGACATCCCATTTCTAAATTGCAACACACTTTCAACATAGAATAGGAAGCATATGAATTTGCCTGGACCACTTCCTGTGACTTGCTTGTCATGAAGCACAAGAGATCCAAGCCTGATGTGAAATAAGACTGCATGCATTTGGCTCTATGGGAGCATGAGAAAGCATAACTTGGGGCGTGTAATTGCTATTATTAAGCAGCACTGAAAGGCTTGCGGTGGAACCTCTGGAGACCATCAGTCTCAGCCCCAGTAGGACCTATGTGAGCTCAGGCAAATTCTTCACCCCTTGGACCTGTTTTTAATAGATGAAGGTGCTATGACTTGTTTTATGGGGTAAATGTCGGGGTTAAACCAAAGAGTGTACGTGAAGAAGAGGCTGGGGTGGTGTGAGGAATGTAAAAGCGCTCTGATAGCATTTCAGAGACAGAGTTTATCACAGTTCCCCTGAGACTTGCCTTGACTATTGCCTAAAGTAAGGTTACACCCTCATGGGTCCCTTGGTTAGCCCTCTTTCAGGCCCTCCTTTTGCCCTGCAGCCTCTGAGCATTGGAGACAGCTTAGGACACCTATGACCTTATCCCTTGGGTCCTGTTTATCTCATTCTACAGCTTGACATCAAAGGATGTAGAAAAGTGTTGAGTTCTTTGTTCTCAAGGAGAGATAGGCATAGACAATGCAGAACGTGACACAGTCTCCTGTGTCCCCAGAACTTACAACAGTGAACAGTATCTCTTTGGACTGGTTCACGGGACAGTTATATTGGGCCAGCAGCTTTGCAAGGTCCATCTGTGCTGGCTTAAGTGATGGTAGAGGCTACATCAAAATCTTGGAAAAAAATGTTGTGCCGGAGCAGCTAGTAGTGTTTTCTACAAAGAAGTAAGTTATATTTCATTTGGAATAAATAAATTAATATATATAATGTATTATATATAATTATGAATATACTATATATTTGAAATATATATAAATATATATACTTTTATTAGTATGTGTAGTACATAATGTATACACTCATTGCAAGGGATTGGGACTTGTACAAAACACCTTTTGGTTCTTTTCCTTCCACACCCCTTTTATTTTTCCAGTACCAGGTTCATTTAAGTAAATATGAGTGCATGTCAGCCTGTTTCAATCTAGATTTCATTTGTCCCCCCCACTTTCTCTATATTGAATCCTAAATTGAATTTAATTGAGTGACATCTTTCAAAGTTCATAGCTTTGTGCAAGAATCTCCAGCACCATTAGCAGTGCAATGATTTGAGGTTCATATGAGAATGTGAAAGGGAGAGGGTAATTGAGAGTAACACGGGCCTGTATACAGTGAGAGGACTTTCATCTTGCACTTGTGCCATGTGCAGGTACCTGTACTGGGTAAATGGAGGCGAGGAAGGCAGAAGGACAATTGAAACTGCGGGGATGGATGGCTCTGACAGGAAGGTGGTTGAGGTGGTAACCGCCCAGCATCCTTTAGGGCTGACACTGGACCAAATGACTGGCAGGCTCTACTGGATCAGTGGATATAAACAGGTACTTTAATTGGCCCATGGGAAAAGATAAACCCTTGGGTAGGAGCTTGGTATGACTCTCTAGGGAAGTATAGCGTTCTCTTAAGTCTTGCATCAATGCTGGGGAGTATCTTCTGTCCATGAAAAGAGAAAATCAAGAGATAACTGCATAACATCTTTGGGGAGCACACAATGCAATCACCTGGACTGAGAGACTCAATCTGATTATTTTAATCAGGCTACAGTCTAACAGTGTTGACGTTTTCTAGGAGTATAGATCATAGTCTATGTTGTACTGAGGATACAAAACCTTTTAAGATCACTGATTACTTCTTACAGGCATGTATTTACTTAGGTACTTAGACTAAAATTCTTATGTCTTTGTATCACATTCTGTGGTACCTTACTTTTGGAAATACCAAAACAGAAGACCAGCATGACATAATTGCTTTAGATATAAGCTGTGAGGCATGTTATCAGGCCTATTATTTCCTAGTTGTGGTTTTGGCTGTTCGTGGTCCTCTGAAAAACAAAAGCTAGAGTACATACCTCATAAGGTAGTTGGAGAATGGAGACAAAGGATTTGGTGTGGATATGGATAGTAGCTTATAGTACTACTCGTATGACACATCTGAGAGCACACTTTGTTCTAGAAGCTATCCAGTATGTATGCCTTCACATTTGCTTCTTTGAATCATAAGATGAATTCATCTCCATAAGACTGATACCACATAGAGGTGTCTCGTCAGGGTTCAGGGGCTAGAGGTGATGTCACCATCAGCAACACGTGCGGATGATACTGTGCTCTCACAGGGCTCTAACACAGGGCTCTAACCCTTCAGTCCATAGAGACGGTGAAAGTGGACGGCAGTGGGAGGTACAGCTTTGCAAAGAGCTTAGAAGGTGAAGATCCAGTAGGCCTAGCTGTGTTTGAGAACTCGTTCTTCTGGGCAAGTAAAACACAGCTGCTGCATGCCTCACTCTACAGCCCGGAGGAAAAAAGAGTGTTGCTGGATGCATCTATATCTGCTTTCTCAGTCCTCCACAGGTCCCTGCAGCCTCCAAGTAAGTAAAACACTGTAAATGTGTTTTTCCAGAGGGAATTACTTTCTGGTACCTGTGGTAGTAGGTCCCCTGAGTAGAAGGGCTTAGCTCAAGGAGACATGCTCCCTGCTACTCCAAAAATTCTGTAGTAGCCATTTCAGAGAAAGTAAACGGCTTGTTTTTGAATGCTGTGAATCTGAGTGCGCACTGACTCACGTCTTCCCGAGGCACTACTGCAGTGTGGGGTTGGATTTTGTCCTTTTGAGACAGGGAAATGTTCTAGATATTCTTCTAGACTTAGGACTTCTAAGGTGAACTGAACAAAAGCGCCCTCAGAAGACTTACTCTAAGGTGTATGTCTTAAGCCTGTTCAAAGCATCAGACAGATTTTTTAAGGTCTGAAGTGTAGAAAACAGAATATTAAGCTATTCACAGAGGGGCTAAGACAGTTTCTCCACTGGCATGTCAAAGAGTAGAAGGGTAAAAGAACAGAGGTATCTTGTTCTTAGAAGTCGAAGGCTCACTGGAAGAAAAGTAATAGCTGCTGTTAGTTTGAAATTACGTTAGCTTCAACTCAGACACTGCCTCCTCCTCCTCTCCTTCCCCTCCTTCTCTTCCTTCTCCTTCTTCTGTTTCTGCTTCTGCTTCTCTTTCTCCTTCCCCTCCTCCTCCTCCTCCTCTTCCTCCTCCTTCTTCTTCTATCTTTTCTTCCCTGCTGTGGTAGTGTGTCACTATGTAGTCTAGGCTGGCCTCAAACTGATGGAAGTCCTCCTGCCTCTGCCTCCTGAGTGCTGGGATTATAGGCATGTCCCACCTCACCTGCCTAACATAATGCCTCTTAATGGGTCTGAAAACCCAACCAAAAGAGAAAGCCTAGACCACTCTAAGAAATTCTTCCAAAAAGGAAATGAAACTCACCATTCTCCAAGGAGAAGACGCTGTTGGGTGAAGTTTTATTGGCCTTAGCCTAAAATAGATAAGTAATTATCTCGATCAGAAATGCAAGTAGAGGCCGAGGAGATAGCTCAGTGGCTTAAGTGCCAAGCACAAGGTCCCAAGTTCAATCCTTGGTTCTGAGGGGGGAAAAAACACATTTCCTTAGGGCTGGGGAGATATCCCAGTGGTCTAAGTGCCTGTCTGGCAAGTACAAAGATTCGGGTTTGATCCCTGGTACCACATGCCATGCTGGCCCCAGTCACCGAGCCGGCCACTGAAGCTGGGTGTGTTGGCACATGCCTGTAATCCCAGCACTGGCTGAGAGAGGAGGCTCACTATGAGTCCAAGCTGCTTAGTGAGACCTTGTACCAAACGAAGAAATAAATAAAAGATTTAAAAGAAAAAGAAAAGAAAGAAATGCAGTTAGGAGACCACCAGAGTCCAAAAGCCAATATATCTAGCTAAAAGATATCAGGTATGTTTATATTCCTCTTCAGGCAAAAATGGCTTAATTCATCTTCAGTGCTAAGTTTTGAACTAGTATGGCCAAGTAAATCTGAAATTATTTAATTTGTTTCTGTTTAAAATTAGGCACACAGTCAGCTTGTGTTCCTGGCATTTGCAGCCACTTGTGCCTCCTGTCGCCTGTCCATCCTAAGGGCTATAAGTGTGTCTGCCCAGAGGGAATGTTTCTTTTACCTTCCGGTGCATGCAGTGGTAAGTGCCCTGGGTAAAAAGGCTTGACTCAAGCACACATGATTTCTGGATACTCAAAAAATTCTGCAGTTCCCACTTCAGAATCAATGACCATTGTAGTCACAATTTACTTTGATGACTGGTTGTGTTATGAAAACTTCGTGATTCATTTTGTTCTTTTTATTGCACTAAAATGTATGTAACAGAAAATGTAGCACTTAACCATTTGAAGTATAGAGTAGTGTTAATTACACTCACGCTTTGCACAGCCTGCACCACCGTCTATATTCAGAATGTTTTCACCTTCCTAAGCTGAAATACATCAAGCATTAATGCCTCTTTCTCTTTTTCTTCTAGTCCTGTCAACTGCCATTCTATCTTTTGTCTTTATGTATTTGCGTCCTGCAGGCACCACATTTGATGAATCATGGTAGTTATGTCTTGGGTTTGAACTATTTCACTTAGCATGATGTCTTTGAGATTCATCTATGTTATAGCGTATTTTAGATTTTCTTCTTTTTTAAGACTGAATGGTATTTCCTTATATGCAGGTATCATGCTTTATTTATTCAGCTCTTGCTGGGAATTGGGTTTCATAGTTTTAAACTAAACATGTTTCTAAATGGTTTCTATTTTAATTTTGGTTTCCTTCAATGCTGTTAACATAATTTCTCTATGTTGCTATTTCATCTTCAATATATTACAGGATCTATAACCCAGTGAATGTCTCTATTCAACTTAACTGACTTTTTCTATAAAATACTAAGGCTTTAATAGAAATAAATACTAAAAATATATTTATATTCTAAGAACCTTTCAGAAATACCTTTACAGGGTAACTCTAAATGAAATAATAATATAGTAAATTGTGGTGGCAAACTCATCAGCCTAAATTTTATTGTAAGAATTATATAGTATATAGTTAAGCTGAAACACCTGAGTAACTTACGTAACTATTTTAAAGCGTCTGTGCATCCTTAGTTGTGAGGCATTATTAATACAAGCAGAGCTGTGCTCCATCCTCATCCTTGTAGGTCTTCCCTAGCCTTTCAGCAGGAAGCAAGAGACCCAGTTCCTTGGGCAAGCTGAACAGCACTGCATTTCCCCAAGCTACTCATTTTTCAAGGAGCTGGTGCACAGGTAGTGTTTGTGCGCCTGCCTCAGAGGCAAATATGCTATGTCCCCTTCCTGTGGCTACCTCAGCTTGGGACACACTGTGTAGGAAGGGAATGTGGGCTTATGGGACAAATGATCCAATGAAAAATTTCTCACTCCTCTCTAGAGTTAAAACTTGTGATTTCCTCTGGAAAACGTCTGTACTTGTTGAAAGTGGGTTCTATGGGAAGCACTATAGAGAGAACTCTAATTCAAGAGCATGCTGGGAACATCTACTTGTTGGATATTGACTGGAAAAGGAACTTCATCTATTGGACGAATGCACAGGGACACCTGGTCTACTCCAATGGGTATTCAGGTCAGAAGCAAGAGATTTGGACACAGCATACAGGTAATTAGAGATGACCTTTTCATTTAGTTTCTTATTTTCCCCTTTATTTTCTTGTGCTAAACAACTATGATCCAAAAATCTAACCTTTACCCAATCTAAATAAGTCTTCATACCAAAGAGTGGTCAGACCTAGGGAAGCCCTAGTGATGTAGTAATAAAGTTTTTTAATTTTTCACTCTGCTTACTTTAAACCAGGGGAAGACAGAAATGGGCCTTCTATGCCTCAATTTTGCATTGCAGATTTCTCCTAAACTAATTTAAAAGTAATTTGCAATGCAGATTTAGAGAACCAGAGAGATATTTTAATATTATAATACATACTTTCTCTTCCCTCCTACACTCCTAAATGCCACACCCGCTTTCAAGTTTCCTATACTGTGGCTCAATGTAAACAGTTTCTTTTCAAAGGCGAACTGAGATGAGTTAGGGGTGAGTAGTTGTTTTTCTGAATATCTGTACTCTGGGTGCTATGCCAAGTACCAAGAATAGGCTTTCCTGCAAGCACTTCATTAAAATGTCCCTGGGACCTCCTTCAGGGTAATGCCACCCACCAAGTGTCCTGTGTCCAGCACAATGACTGGCACATTGAAGCTTCCAACCTTCACTTAGGAAACAGTCAATAGAAACTAAAATGGGCAATGATCTTTTCGTGTGTCTGATGGCTGCTTCAGGAATCACTCACATGAATATCTTCCCACTTAATTAAAATGCTGCCTGCTCCCGGTGTGCTATCTGACTAATTGGTTTCTGTATCACAACTATCATATCAAAGATTATAGGAGACTGACGTTTCATCTGAGCAGGCTCTTGTACAGAACAGAGACTCTGTGACTTTCTATTAGTACAACACATGCTTGAGATAATCAGCATATAAAGAAAATGTTCAATAAATAAAGAGTTTATTTGGGCTTGGAGTTTTAGAAGCTCTGTTTAGGTAGAGTCTTTGCCCTTAGGTCTCTGATGGGGGTGCTGAATGGCAAGGGTGGGAATCAACAGTAGAGCAAAGCTCTCACTTCAGGCCCAATGAGCAAAAGAGAGGAGGAAGAGGCTGGAGTCTCACAACCCCATTCAAGGACACACCCCCAATGACCTAAAAACCTTCGTTAAGCTCCACTTTCTAAATAGTCCACCACCTCCCAGCAATGCTAAGCTGAGGACCAAACCTTAACACATGAGCCTTTGGGAGATTTTCAAGATCCAAACTCCCAAACTCTAGCAATGGCTAGATCCCAGACAGAGGCAGCCCAGCCTTTGATATGTAGGAATTATAGCATC
Source organism: Octomys mimax (assembly GCA_002564305.1). Classification (NCBI taxonomy): domain Eukaryota; kingdom Metazoa; phylum Chordata; class Mammalia; order Rodentia; family Octodontidae; genus Octomys; species Octomys mimax. The sequence continues at coordinate 25,588 of NDGM011093235.1, forward strand.
ACCTCTGCTATCTAGACCTATTCACAGATTGCATGGTTTCCTTACAACCTATGAGCTTGTAACTTTCAACTCCTCTTTACATCAGAATGTATTAGTGTTAGTGTTTCTCTTGGTTGTATTAATCTTGTCTTCATATGAAAAATTGAAGCTAAAAAATATAAGTGACATTCTTACTCAAAAATGGGAGGGCCTCAAAATCCTGCCTTGGAAAGATTAGTGTGTCTGTAGGAACCATTGTAGCATGGCTCAGAGAACATTCTGTGACCCTGGAACCTGGACTTTCAACCTCAGACCTGCAGAAGACCAGGGATAACTGTAATTCTGGGGCCAAGTACACATTCTCATGGATGGTACAGACAAACACAGGAAAGACAAGGGCTTGACACAAACTAGTCCGCCCTTACTAAGTTGCCAACCTCAAGACATTTCTCCTTTCTTGGAGAAGTCTTGGAGAACATCTATGATTATGGGGAGAATTCTGGAATGTAATTTTATGGAGCTTCCTTTTCATGAAAATGTGAGGAATAGTCCAGAAATGCTTCAACTCTAACATCCCATTAATAGGAAGAATTTAGAGCACCCTAAATTAAGCCCTGTGTGTTTGGGCATCTCTATTTGCAGCCATGCCCTACTTTACACTTTGCCTCTTTGTTTACTTCCCTCATAATTAACATTTGAGCTATTGCAATTATATTGAATTATGTGCTAGAAAAGACTGAACAGCTAGCTTTCTAGGGTGGGGAGTGTGTATATATTCACCAAAATATGTTTATAATAAAGCTTACTATTATACAAGTAGCAAAAAGGTATGATGTTCTTTATTGTAAATTTCTACATTGTTGTTTTAACTGATTTTCACAGGATTCTTTTTATATTGAATTCTTGGATTGGAAGCCAATCTATGGTTGCAATTCAGGCTGGATTTAACAATCTCTGAATAAATGCTTGCATAATATCTGATTATGTAAAGGCACAGTTGAGAATAGTTTTTACTTAAATGTAGGTTGATACTTTCATTTCCAAAAGCAAATGAGACAAAAGTGAAGCAGTGAAGACTTACTGGAATTAGTTCATCAACAGCGTAACTTCTTTGCTAAATTGGGTAATAAAATTCAAACATTAGCAAATAATCTCAACTTTTGTGGTATTTAAAGTTCAATGGTTATAAATATGACACACATAAGAGTAATCTGAATTATTAATACTTTGTCATTTTCTTAAATCTATCCTATGAGGGATTAGTAAACCTTTGTGTAAAACACCAGACAGTGACCACTTTAGGCTTGCTCAGCACTCTGCCCTTGTATCATGAAAGGGGCCATAATGTGTGATTGGTTACATTGCACTGAAAGCTACCTACAGAAAAAAATACCAGGCCAGATTTAGCTAGCTCACTGGCAATTCTATGAACAAAAGCTAAGAAAAAAAAAATCAAACCCTGATTTATAGTGCTTACAGTATTCATGGTGTAAATACTCCCACAATGACAGATTTCGATCTGCAGTATGACACTGTTGGCTGTGCAGCTGAGAAGGGATGTGCGGTGGCAAACCTGCATATAGCATCTCCACCATATGGACACAGTCAGTATAAATAAACAATAGTAGACACACAGGTTGGGCTGCTGTAGCCCAAAAATCTGAAATGGAAGTTGCCGTGAAATCCAAAAGCATTTCAGTGCCTATATGATGTAGTAAATAAAAAAAAATCTAGCCCTGACAGCATGTGGTGGGTTGCAAGCAAAATGCAGGTACACTCAATGTGTGTGT
>NDGM011093236.1:0-12026 GCA_002564305.1 Octomys mimax
AAAATGCATAAACTTTGTTGTACTATGTTTCAAGATGTTCTTCAATTGCCAGGATTCATAAAACTTTTTCCACCAGTATTGAAGGTTGAACTTTATTTTTTGAGACCGGGTCTCACCTCGTTGTTCATCCTTCTGCCTCCTCCTAGGGCACTCGGACAGCCTGGGGACGGACCCCAGGGCGCAGCCGCCGCCCTGAGGACATGGCTGCCGCGACCCGCTCACCTCGCCGCTCCGGAGACTGCCCCCTGGTGCATGTTTAAAAATCATATCTCCTTTCTCTGATTATCATAAATACACTTTCTCCAAATGTGATACCTGGTTGTGTTATTTCAGAATCAGCTGTCTTACTCTTTTAACTTTTATTCCCATGGCTCTACCGTATCCTCCCGAACTCTTTCCATTAGAATACAGTAATATGATTAATCTAAACTTCTAGAAGTTCAAGGCCACATAACTTACTGCTGGATGAGAGGGCAAATAGGATCCAATTATTTTTTATTTATTTATTTATTTATTTATTTTTGGCGGAACCGGGGATTGAACTCAGGCCTTTGCACTTGCCAAGGAAGTGCTTATTCCACTGAGCCATCTCCCCTGCCCCTTCCAATTATTTTTAAAATCAGCACATTTTCAGGTTTGCGAGTTGTGTTTCTCAGTTTATCATAATTATTGGCGATAGCTTCTACAACAGAATCTATTCTAATTATTGATGACAGCACTGGCTGTGACTTTCACCATCTCCAGGCATCACCCTGAAGACTGTTAGGCCCATAATCTTCATGACAGCAAATTGATGGTAAATAAAAGATATTTGCCTTTTAAGCAAAAGCAAGATGATTAACCAAAAAGTTCCTTGAGTACGAATATGCTTTTTGGGAGAACTATATTCTTCTCCACCATGCTCATTCCTTGTCTAGAGTGGCACCACAATTAATAAAATTGAATTGGATGGGATAAATTACATGAATATTTAAAGATGAGAAGTTAGAAATACTATCAGCACTCAGAATGGTGACGATGGTAATAACTCCCAGTGGGCTTCACGCCCAGCACGCCTTCACAGGCTGCACTTGGTGCTCTGTGAATGCTTGGAAGCAGATGCTGCAGCCCTAATCAGGTGTTGCTGTTTTGTTCCACTTTAACAATGCAGTGTTGAGCAACAGATCTAGGGGGAGGCGAGGGAGGCAGTGCCACGTGAGACGCAACTACTGTTTTGAGATTATAAAAACCAACTTTTCTGAACAACTTAAAACATCCATTTCATTTTTTAAAGCAAAAGAGAAGGAATGAAGAGGATGAAGATGAATCTAAAATTTTCATTGCTAACTCTTAGGGGATGTCACCATGATAAAGTGATTTAACGAAAGGAATTTAAAATGAGGAAATCTGAATTTGAGATTCAGTTTGCCATTTATCAGTTCTGAAAGTAGGAACATATTCAACACCTCAGTCCCTTAATTGTGAGATGGGGACAATTCTATTACTATCTGTAGGGGTTAAAATAAAGCAGTGGACCAAAGTATTGTACAATGTCAGTGGAGTTGCTAGGACAGCTTGTTCAAGGTGTGAATCATGTTTTTTCTCATAAACAAAAACTATTATTTTGATTTATGATTGTCTCAGTTACTCTGCTGTCATTGCTGGGGCAAAATACTCAACACCCAAAACTAAGGAAGGAAAGGAAAGGTTCATTTAGCTCACAATTGGTGGAAGGTTCAGTCCATACTCAGCTGGTTCCAAGGCAGAGCAGCACATGGCAGAGGGCAGCAGTTGCGATGGTGGCAAAGAGCAAGAGCAAAGGGCATGGCAGTTGCTCAGGCAGCTAGCTAACTTCTCTCCCTTCCTAACACTGCAATGCAGACTACCCACCCCAGGATCAGGGTGTAGCACTCCCACAGGCAATCCCAGGACTGGATCAAGAATCAATCACAAACTTCAGAAGCCCCATGACTGCATGAGGCTTTGAGGGGACAATTAGCCTCAAAACATAATAATGATTTAAACAGGAAAACAGGTTTAATGGAGTTTCATTCCCATAAGCCCACAAAGCAAACAGTCTGTTTTCCAAGAAAGGAATCCTGTAGCTAATGAGGTAAAGTAATGATTTCAGTCACACGTGTAGTAAGTAGCTAAGCTAATATTGAAAACCAGGCTTGTCTGACTTCAAATGCAATACTCTCCATGTATGTAGCATTTTGTCTTTTTAAATATGTAAGCCAATCCATACACTTTTTTGTAACAGCAAAGAACATTTATGTTTGAAAACTAAGTCATCCTGATAATGCTCAATTAAGTTGATGTCCCCTAGCATCTGCCTGAATGTCCTTTTATGAAATATTGTAAATATGATTTAAGCTTAGCTTAAATGAAGTGTCCAAATGGGATAAAAACAGGTCACCTGAAAAATCAGATTTTATAGATTACAAGAATCCAATGCCTAAATTATACTTATGGATATAATTCTTTCAAAGAAAATTCTTCAGGAAATGATTGGTCTACAAGTGTCATCATTATTTCTGAGATATCACAATTAAACTAATAATAATAAATAATGTAAACTTCAATACAAGTAACAGGTAAGACTGCCTCTATGCATTGGGAATCACAAGAGAAACATGGGGCATGTTTGATCCAAGTTAGGTTTTTCCTTTTTTGAAAGACTGTTTAGAATGTCTTTTGCTAGAAAGAAGTTTGAAAATTTTCAAGCCCTGGAATTTTGAAGGGAGTGACTCTGAGAATGCCTTATTTCTGCATCTCTTTTATCCTAAAATAAGGTGTTTTTGAGAGATGAGTCCTCACAGCGCAATTTGGTTGCTGGGCACTTGAGCAGAAGAAATGATTTTCTTTCCTCAAGCAAATAACCTTTTAAAAATAAGGGTAGAAGTGGGATGGGATGAAGGCTAAGGATGGATATGATGGTGCAGTGAAGTTGGAGGTGCCGATTTTATGCTGCAGGGAAGCTTCTTTTAAAGTACAGATCATAGCTGACAAGTAACTTAACCATGTTTCTCTGTGGGACATTGTGAAAAGGAGGTTAAATTCATGTACTATAGAGTTAAATGACCTGATGCTCAAACCCAACTCTGACACTTCCTAATTTTGCAATGTCATTCAAGCTACTTGAACTCTTTAAGGCTTTCTTTTCTCATTGGCAGATTAAGGACAGCGAGTGCATCGTGTGTTGTCATGATGATTCAGCAAAACCCCAATATGCACCAATGAATGCTGCAGGTTTTGCTGTTGCTGTGATCATTTGAGGAGTGGACAACATTCTTGACATACTTATTAAACTGTCTTATAAACTTATACACTAATTTTTAAGGATTTCTACTATATAAGAACTGTCCTTTTGCATTGTAATAGCTTAATAAATGATAGAAAAAATGCTGTATTCCTTTTCAGTAAAAAAAAAAAATCAAGTTCAGAGACAGTAAGAGGTGTTCATAAAACCAAAAGATAATAAAACCCAAGCATTTTAGTAAGTGATTATGAGTCTAGAAATATTTTCAAAAGTATGCACCATGGGAGAGCATATTGATTTGTGTGTATATTTCAAGCAACAATCTTAAGCATGCTGAGCTGGTGGCTGACAGCCCTTCACCCAGGGGAAGGTGGCTTCTCTAATTGCGCTCAGTGGTGATGCTATCTGTAGGTATTGTTTCCTATAGAACGCATCATTTTCTGTGACTATTATTTCAAAGTATTTGTCCTCAAATTACATAGACTTCTTGGCTACCAGAAAGAAATATCTGCACTATTGTCAGACCCTCACAGAGAACATAGAACATGCATCTGAGCTGAAAATGAATATTAAATCTTAGCAACGAAGTAGGAATCTGCTTCTTGCAACACAGAATCTGCAAGAGGGCTTTAAAAACAGATTCTCAGATGAGCGCTTAGGCCATGTGTACACAGAATGGAAAATCAGAAGCATTAATATCCTTTGAAGTTCTTGTGCAAATGTCCTCCTCCTCTCCATACTACCTTTTGCTTTTAATTTTTAAAAAAGCACACTTTTTTACACCAGTAGAAAATTCAGAACAAAATGACTTACCTTCCTTCAACCAAGAAACTTTATTTTTGTCATTTTCAAAAGGCTCAGCTGTCCTTACTTTTATCTTTTCCAGCTCAGTTTCTGACATCTAAATGGAAACACAATTTGTGGTATAAAAAATCATTAAGAACCCAAATTTATAATGTTTAAGTTTTATATTTAGAGACTACTGCTATATTGTGTAAATTTTATCTCTAAAGTGTTTCAGTTTACTGTCTTACATTAAGTTTTACACTTCACCCAATTGTGTTATTTTCCAACACTGACATTAAGGAGTAAAGTTTATATGACATAGTATTCTATTATTCAGCACCAAGAATTTCTATAAAATCTTTACAATTTCTGCACATGAAGAATAACAGGTTAATAATAGCTATGGATTTGTCATAAAAAAGTTAACATTCAGGTGCTATTTAGTGTTTTTCATACCTTAGGAAAGCATGCTACAAAGCCATATACTAAGATAGAGATAGCTGTAATACACAAAAAAGATCTTTTCAGGAATTAGTTGGGTGACAAACGTAAGGACCTATGCCAATCTGAATGACCTCCCTGCAGATGTGGATAACATAGGCACCTTCGGCGCAGTGCACTTACTGTCCAGCTTGCTCGTGCTGCACTGACAGTCGCAGCAGCACCAGGTGCACTTACCTGTGTGCTCCAGAGGAAGGATGCCCAAGGAGTGGGGCTGGGGCACAGTGTGCTGCAGACTCTCTTGCGTCTCAATGTCCAGCATCCCTCCACCCAGCCAGAAGTGAGCAAAGAAGCAAACACACTCCCTCCCTGGGTGGTGCTAGATTTGTACTGCTGCCAGAAGCATCCAACTTGCGGCTGAGAGGTTTTCTTTCTTTCTTTCTTTTTTCTTTCTTCTTTTTTTTCTCCTAAGGTAATATAAAGCCTGTGGTTCCAAACAGTGAAAGCCTTCAGGCTAGCACTTACTTAAAATGCCACACTACAAAATTGGGTAAAAATAATGAATTTGGTTTAAATGGACAAAATCTCCTCCATAGCCTTTTTCCCCCATCCCCCATTCATTACTTAGGTGTAATATTAATAAAAAATGAAAAATATACACATACACAAAATATACGCATACACAAAATATACACATACACATTGAGGGAGATCTTTAAAGCTACATCCTCTGGAGGTTTGTCCTGAAGCTTATGTTTTGGAAAACATTCTTTCCTAACATGAACAACAAGAAAACATTCCAATTTCTTTGATCATTTGCAAATATACAAAAAAAAGGATTTGCAATTGTTTTTCAAAGAGAATTTGTCAGTAGATACTTGGAAAGGAGTAATACTATTTTTCATGGTAGATTAAAAACAAAAAGCATAACACTGGGCTATGTATGATGATGAGTTTACCATTCCTAAGCATTATCATTTTTATTACAAAAAATACCATTTATTTTTGTCTCCAATGATTTGCCTGTTCCAATGTTTTTGCCCAGGAAATGTTACCTGTTTGCCTTGTGTTCATTTTTTCTCCTTTCATAACTTCATTTCTTCTTACACTCAGCTCCCAGTATCATCATTTTTAAAAACTACCTTGATTCCCAATATTTATGCAAAAAGTGCTTTCACTGCTTCTCATTATCTGTAAGAAAAATTCCAGATTACTTATACAGCTGGGGAAGACCATGAGTGACTTTATTTCCAGGCATAACTTTCCACATGAAGTTTTACAAAGTTAAAATTCCAGGGAGGTTCCAAACCTTTCACTGTAATGTAATTGTGTGACTGTAGGTTCTGGTATTAGCATATCTAGAAATGGTTCCTTAAAATTCCACCTCATCCCTACTTTCAAGGCCTTTTGATCTCTCTCATCTGGAAGTGACCTTTTCCCTTCCTTCTCCATGGGGACTATTAGTGTGACTGTAATCAGTCTCAGTTTTAGTCTTTCTGTCAGTCTGTCCTGCCATCCTTATAAGACTATACCCCCAAGGGGTCAGCTTCTAGTTCAGTATTTTGATTGCTGATTTTATTTTATTTTACTTTGAAGAGTAAAAACAAAAGCAAAAACAAATAGCAGATACAAAGACAGAAAGAGAGTAATATACAACAATACATATGTTACAGATTTTCAAAACAAGAATAGAAAATTAACAATTATATTACCTATTTTAATTCTGAAATCTGTTGCTCAGATTAACAGATATAGTTATGCAAGATTGGACAAAAATTGAATGTTAACACTTGCTTTCAATAAGTCTTAATTTTTTTCTTGTCTTTTTTACTTTAAAAAATATTTTAAAGACAGTATAATAATAATTATAAAAGACTAGAAGTGGTACACATTTAGAGAACCACTATGAGAGGTATTTAGCCATGGTTTGTGTATTACACATTGTTGTCCTTGATGCAGTTCCTTAGATTGCAGATATCAGCATACAGAGCTAGTCGAAGTGAAAATTCTAAACATTATCTTCTATTTTTTTAAAAAAATGAAGGAAATTACTAGTACAATCCTCTCAGCCATCCTGTATATATACTTGTATAATTTTCCCCCTGCCTTTTATGTATCTTTCCTCCTTTCCCTCATCTTTGTTGTTCAATCAAAAACAAAGGATTTAATGCAAACCCTATCAAAATACCATCATTTACCTCACAGACCCAGAGATGACATTCTTAAAATTTATTTGGAACCAGAAAAGACACAGAGTAGCAAAAGCAATTCTGGGCAACAAAGGCAAGGCAGGAGACATTACAATCCCTGACTTGCAATTATATTACAAAGCTACTGTGATAAAAGTAGCATGGTACTGGCAAAAAACAGACCCAAGGATCAATGGAACAGATTAGAAGATGAAGATACAACTACAAACAGATTCAGCCGCCTTATCTTTCACAAAAGGGCCAAACATACCCACTGGAAGAAAAATACCCTCTTTAACAAATGGTGCTGAAAAAACTGTCTCTCCAAATGCTGAAAACTAAGACTAGACCTGGGTCTATCACTTTACATTAAAATCAAAATGAATTAAAGATCTAAATATTAAAACAGAAACACTAACTCTACTAAAAGCAAAAGTAGGTGGAAATCTAGAAGACATAGGGGTAGACAAAAAGTTCATGAATGAAACCAAACTGCACAGGAAATACTTTAAAGGATCAATAGCTGGGATCTCATCTTACTAAGAAGTTTCTTCATGTCCAAATAAATCACCAAGAGTGAAAAGACAGCCAACAAATTGGGAATACATCTTAACCAACAATTACTCAGACAAAGGACTTCTATCTAGAGTATATAAAGAACTGAAAAAAAATCAGGCCCTCAAAACATAAAGACCCACTCCAAAAATTGGCATGTGAGATCAATATACATTTCTCAGAGGAAGAAATATAAAAGACAAATAAATACATGAAAAAATGTTCTTCAGTATTGGTCATTCAAGAAATGAAAATTGAAACACACTTAGATACCATCTCCCCCCAGAAAGAATAGCTTTCATAAAGAAATCAACTAATAACAAATGCTAAGGGCTGGCCAGATAGCTCAGCAAATTGAAATGCCTGCTTAGGCAGACACAGGGACTGGGGTTCAATCCCCAGTGTGCCATGCATGCTGACAGCAATTGAGACTAGGCGTAGTGGCATGAGCCTATAATCCCAGAGCTTGGGAAGCTGAAAACAGGAGGATCACTACAAGTCTGATCTGTGTAGTGAGACCCTGTAGACCCTATACTAAATAGGTTTTAAAAAATGCTGTGGGGAAAAAGAACACTTCTTCATTGTTGGTGGCAATGACTGGTAAAACCACTATGGAAATCAGTGTGGAGACTCCTCAAAAAACTAGGACTGGAAATCCCATTCAAGCCAACTATTCCATTCATGGGTATTTTTCCCAAATCTGAAAACATCGTACAATGGTGATATATGGCACCCATGGTTACAGCAGCTCAATTTGTCATAGCCAAATCTTGGACATAACCAAAATGCCCATAACCTGAGGAATGGATGAAAAAGTGTGGTATTTTTTATGCAATTGAGTATACCTCAGCTATAAAGAAAGACAAACTTGAGGCCTTTATGGATAAGTGCATGCAGCTACAGGCTATACTCATAGGTGAAATAAATCAGACCCATATGTATAAATATTATACTTTTTCCCAAGTATAAGAATCTGAATGGTATAACAGATACAGTAAAATAGATAGTTCAGTATTTTGTGCTGCTTACTTTGTGTTAGACCTGATTGCTACTAATTAACAATGGTTAGATAAACAGAAGCGGTATACAAAAACTGATGATGAAGTTATGAAATATGTGATTACCAAGTTTTAAAATGTTGTCTCTTTTCTGTAGTTAGTGTTTTGTGTGGTGTCTCCATCCATTTGGAGATTCAATCTAATTCCTCTAATGGTTCAATTTTGTCATTTGAAAAAGCAAGTTATTTAAATTGTACATATTTGTGATGCCAGAAACACATTGGATAAATAGTAAATTTGGTGATTGATAGCAATAAGCAGAGACAGCAGAGGCCCTCAAGGAGGTCTCAAGTGAAAAAGAAACAAATACCTAGGAGAATGAATGAGCTATAGGTAGAGCTGCAAAAAATATTCTAGTTTATTTTCCTTTTGATTTTAATATTAGATTATGTTATTGATATTATTTTTAATAAACACGATACTTGTGTATTTGTCTCAATTTAAAAATGGATTTGGATTTATGTGACAGGCAATGTCATCTCTAAAACAGAGAATCTACTCTAACTCACAAGCACCATGCTTTTAGATCTAAAAAAGCCCTTGTAAGATACTTGGATCATTTTTCTTTATATTTAACCAACTTATTTTCCATTTTTTACCTCAAAAGCAACAAATTCTCTCAACCTCTGCCCATATTCCCCACCTTGAAATTACTTTATGTGTTACTTTCAATATATTCTTCACATACACATATTTTCCACTTATGCTCCTGCAATTACTAGAATGTAATTATCTGAGATTTATTATAAAGTAAATTTCAGACTAGCCATTTCTTTATTTTATTTTATTGAGAAACAAATATCAATGAGACAGTTTCAAAACTGATGAATAAGACAGTTTCAATAATTAATACATTGTACATTGTTATCTCCTTAGTGGTTATCCATAGTACAAGATGCAGACAGGATGTGCTGTCCAAACACTATTAGTACAAATCTTTCTTCTCATTGAATTAAGCAAAAGTAGCGTATATCTATCCTAACGATTCTGCATTTACTATACCCTGAAAACTAGCCATTTCTTTTGTGTATGTGGTACTGGGAATAAATCTCATGACCTTGTGCTTGCCAGGCAGAAGATTGTGCTGCTGAGCTAGTTCCCCAGCTCAGACTATCAAATTCTTTTTTTTTGTTTTTTGTTTTTTGTTTTTTTTGTGGAACCAGGGATTGAACTCAGGCCCCTGCGCTTTCCAGGCAAGTGCTTATTGCACTGATCCATCTCCCTGGCCCCTCATCAAATTCTTATGCAACATTTTGTCTAAGGAAAAATTTTTATAAGAGAAAAATAAGTGGTCAGTCCTAAAGCTTGGAGTTTTTCTGTCATTTTATTTATTTATTTATTTATTACTTTACTTCTCACCATACTTTGGTTTTTGGTTTTATTTTTGCCCTTTGAATTACCTTTTGTTTGTGAGAGTATATGATGATACTTGAAATTCCTATGTGGATCTTACTTTGATTCAGAAAAGCACTATTTTTCAAAGTTAGACAATTTACTTTGAATTCTAATTATGCAAATTAGAATATTTTCAGTCCTTTATTGTGAGAACTATAGATGTTAACAACCATAGAATTCATTTTTTTTCCTCTCCTTAGTAATTATACGGCTAGGTATGGAGTACTGTTTCCTGAGTCATCTGTGCATCCCTGGGTCCTTGTCGGATGTTGTGTATTGGTGCCGTGCTCCATACTGATGTCAACCTTTAAGCCATGTGTTTATCACACAGTTATATCTATGGACTACAGAATTCACCATCTAGGTAACTGGCTCTGCTTTAGATGGGAATTTTAGTCTCTTGAGGTGGCCAAGTCCTCAGAATAAATTAGATGAGCCTACACCTGATGACTGGGAGTGAAGAGGAACCTGTCTGTTAAAGCCCAGGCAGCACAAACCAGGAAATAGTAGGTCAAAGCAGAGTCCATGAGGAACTGGCCAGCTTCACAAGTTAGGCCCCTCTGATCAGAAGCCAAGAAGAGTACATGCAATTTTCCAAAAATCCTCTGTCCAAATAACATTCATTTTACCTGTTTAAAATAATTAGCTTCAAAATTCATATCTAGGGATATAAACTCAAGTCTTAAGTTTTCTGTTAAATTCAGTATTTCTTATATATATATATATATATATATATATATATATACATATATATATATCCTTTACTTTTTAAAATTATTGTTTTAATTTATTAGTACATGTGTAGGATACATAATGTTTACATTTCTTGTGGGAAGTTAGTATATGTACACAATACATCTTAGTCTGTGTTTCTATCCCCCTTTCCTTCTTTCCTTTCCTACTCTATTCATCCCTTTATCCATTTCCTTTTTTAAAAACAATGACAGTATGAATGTACCTCTATGATTCTGTTCTTTTTATTTTTACTCATGCCTCAGTATTGCTACTTCCTGATCAAAATCTGATCTAGAAATAGAAGCTATAAGGGCAAACTGTCAGGTAGAAGACAATCTTTGCCAAGACAAAAGCCTGCAAGGTGATCATATTTCACATTCTGGCTTCTGTTGGAATAGGATCCAGTGCATGGAGCTTGAGCCTTTTTAACAAAGAAACCATGCTATCATGTTTGTCTTTTTGATCGTCTTCAAAGTAACACATTATCACTTCCCATTGTTCATAAAACAATAACACTTAAAGACTACTAAGTCAAATAATGTGTAGCTCTGTCAACAACTCAGATTATTAGATTTAAAGAATACAATTTTTAGAGAAGAGATCTTGGTAGGATTTGTGCAACTGAACCAAAATATAAATCAAAAGGTAGAGAAATGTATAATATTCTTTTAAATTATGTTTGTTGCTATATGATAGTAATCTATTATTTAGTGTAATTAAATTTTTGGATAGACATTCTGATGACAATACATGCTTACAAATATTTTACATTTAAAAATTCTCTCTGGGGTTTTGTGCCCTTGGTACAAGAATACACATGGGGTTAATCACTATCAATCGAGAGAATCAAGGGCAAAGTGAGTAAAACATAAAGAATAGTCTTTTTGCATAACCTAAGCTTCCTCAGGGGAATACTACAACTAGCATCACAAAGCATATCAATTTAGGGATGTAATAAATGGTAAACCTCATAAAAACATAGATAGAAAGTAATAATATTCAGGAATAGAAAATGGGTTGATTTTTATCCAGATCTAGAAAACTGCTTAACTTGGTGCAATTACTTTTAAACATTATGGAGTTATTTGTATCAGCTAGATCTTTTTTTTTTTTTTTTTTTGTATGTATTTAGTACAGGGTCTGCAGGGTCTCATTACACAGATCAGACTCATAGTGATCCTCCTGCTTGCAGCCTCCCAAGCGCTGGGATTACAGGAGTGCACCGCCATGCCCAGTCTCAGTCACTGTCTCAGCACAACTCGGGGAAGGAGCCAGCACAAGACGCCGGGGATCAAACCCCAGTCCCTGCGCCTGCCTAACAATGAGACATGATATTAAAAACAAAATGACGCTTGCAAGTGAGCTTCTTATGAAAGCTCTTCTCCTGGTGATTACGATATGCATCCTGAATATACTCCATTTAGGTTAAGTGTTGTCCCACTTTAAGTCATTTATACTACCTTTGTAACTGTGCAATTTTATTTGTACGTTCCTGCCTTTTTGCTATTGCTTTACATATTTCCTATTTACAGATATCCTAATCCCACCCGTAAGATATACATACATATCTCTTATACAATCAGAGAACAAAGAAGTATTTTGTGTCTGTATCTACATACACAGTTA
>NDGM011093246.1:0-18822 GCA_002564305.1 Octomys mimax
ATCTATCTATCATCTATCTATCTATCATCTATCTATCTATCATCTATCTATCATCTATCTATCAATCATCTATCATCTATCATCTATCTATCTATCATCTATCTATCATCTATCTATCATCTATCTATCTATCTACCTATCATCTATCTATCTATCATCTATCATCTATCTATCTATCATCTATCTATCTACCTATCATCTATCTATCATCTATCTATGTATCTATCATCTATCTATCATCTCTCTGTCATTTATCTACCATCTATGTATCACCTATCTACTTTCTAACTCCTGTCTGTCCGCACCACGCATGCGCTACCCCGATGCCTCCTCTGAGGTCCCAGTTTCCATACCAAAATGCAGCACAATAAGCAACAATAAGCTCGGCTCATTCACTCTTGTTTTTCCCAGGCAAGGAGCAATCAATTACCTGAGCGGTGCTTTTGGCCGCTGCTAAACAGTGACCCAGCAAGGTGCAATTGGCAAAGTGTCACTTTTATTCATGGCCTCGGATCTGAGCATGGGCTTGTCCGCATTTTAATTATCGAAAAGCACTTACCACCCTCGCTTTAATGAATTACATAAAATGTAGACATGTGCAATGATATAATTTATAAATAAAAAATGGTAAGCTCAGTCTGAGAAAGCGGCGGCCACCAGAGGAGCTGCGGTCCTGGTCACTGCCTCACCAGCCAAGGCCAGGTGTCCTGCCTCTTTCTGGAGGCCCTCACACTAACCCCAGTCTCTGCTCCAGCTTGGTCTGCTCCCCTTTGTTCTGGAAGCACCCATGCTCCCAGTGCTGTGGGGTACTGTGGCTTGGGGGTGCCCAGGGCAGCAGCACAGCTGGACTCTGTGTCCAGACTCAGCACCCCCATTAGGGACAGGTCCTGTCTCATGGAGCCCCTGAGCACCCAGCCAGTCTGCTCCTGTGGGCATCAGTCACTGGGCCCTGGGGTGTGAGTGGAGCCTCCTGCCCCTCAGCCTGGAACCCAGCAGCCACCAGATGTGGAGCCTAGCAGTGGGATTCTGTGAACAGCTACGTTTGCCAAGGACAGGCAGTCATGAGCTGTCTGTTCAGCCCCACTCACAGCCTACTACTGGTCCTTCCCCCATCACCTCACAGCCATCTCCCTCCCAGGCTGGTCCTTCAGAGCTGCCCAGGGCTCTGCCACTCAAGGTGAACGCAAATGATGTCCATCCCAGGAATGGGGGTGGGGACTGGTCATCGGGCAGGCTTGTTATTCCCACAGCAGGGCACCCTGGGGAGTTGGCTCCAGAGAAGCAGAGCCCATGAGAGACAGGTGGTGATGATGACAGACCAGCAGGCAGCAGGCAGAGGCTGCACGGAGGGAGGGCAGAGGCTGAGGGCATACCCAGCACCACAGCATCCGAGACGCCCTGGCGGGCCCTCCACAAGAGGACTTCCAGGGAGCAGCAGCAGGGCTCAGGTCAAGTGCAAAGGCCGTGGACCTGGGGAAGCTGGCCATGCACCTCCAGGTCGGAGGGCAGAGGCCTGAGATCCCGGGCGGCAGGGAGCCCTGTGCTCTGGGATGGAAGGGGTCTGGCTTCGGAAGCAGGGGAGTGGCCCTTGCCTCCCACCCGAGCCACTGTGCTCAGATCACCCTGATCCCACCCACTGGACCAAAGCCTGCCCCCCAGTGCTCTGGGGCAGCGCTGGACCCATCTCTGTGCATCTCCGGATCCAGTCCAGTGGACACAGACTTGGCCACGTGAGTCGCACCTCCTTCTGCCTGGAGTGGAGAGGCTCGGGCTGGGTGAGCCTGAAGCTGGGCCAGGACCTCCCTGTGACTTCAACTAGAACAGCAAGGCCTTAAATCTGAACCATGTGCTAAACGGAAGACGCAAGAAGGTAAAGCCCATGGCAGGAACAACATGGACACCACGAAACCCTCAAGTACCCGCTGGGTGCAGGCCCTGTGCTGGGCAGGACATGGCCATGAGAAAGTGACCTGGGAGCCCCTGGGAGTGACAATCAGGGGGACGCTGATGTGAGGGTCAGCAGATCAGAAGCTGGGCAGGAAAGAAGCAAGCAGCACCCAGCAGCAGATGCCAGGTTCTGGCAAGGGCAGCTGGGGTGGAGGCACAGAGGGGCTGTAATGGGATGGGAGCCATGTGGAGAGCAGGGCACAGGGCTGGGGACCGGGCAGGGCACGGGTTTGGGGACCAGGCCAGGCACAGAGCTGGGAGCCAGGCAGGGCACGGGGCTGGGGGCCAGGCAGGGCACGGGGCTGGGGGCCGGGCAGGGCACGGGGCTGGGGGCCGGGCAGGGCACGGGGCTGGGGGCTGGGCAGGGCATGGCACAGAGCCCACATAGGAAGGAGCTGCCATGGGCAGAAGTGAGGGCGGCCTTCCTGGGACCCAGGGTGTGCAGCCAGCAGGGCTCCTCATGCTGCGGTGTGTCCCCAAGGTAAGCCACCCTGGTAAGCTGGATGAGCATGCCTGTGTGAATGTGCGAAACGCACTGATGTGCCCACCTCCAGGGCTCCAAGACATGACGTGCAGAGGCAAAACAAATCCCCAAACTTGCGGTTCAGGTCCAAGATCCTGTTGTGCTGTTCGCCTCCGGAGAGGCCGCAAACGCTACATGGCTGTTTGAATATTCACTGGCATTTTCCAAGGTCTGAAGTGGCGTGGAGGCCGCAGTGCTCTGCACAGCCTCCCGTGCAATGCAGCAGAGGGTGCGAAGGCCACAGAACGTGAAATCAGGGCTGGTCTAGCATCCAGTCACCAGGAGCAGGATCAAGTTCACACCGGCAGCAGTGGCAAGTGCAGAAAGGCAACTCCCTGCCGCGCAGGTGGACATGAGCGGAAGGAGCTGCACTCTCCCTGGGCAGCCTCCGTGAGCCCCTACCCCGGCCCTCAGCCTCCCTGAGACCTGCAGGCCCTGATGGCCTGCCCAGGGCCCCCAGGATTTGGCCCTCAGCCTCTCCCTGCTCCCCACCCGTGCAGCTCAGGGCTCAGAGGGTGGGATCTAAGAGGGCCCCCCTCTTGGCCCTCCTGGAGGTGGGGCAGCAAGGTTGTGGCAGTACCCTCTCTGTCCCCACCCCAACCCTCCAGACTTCAGGCAGGAGGCTGGCTGGATGAGAATGTAGGTCCTTCCCTGGGGGGCTCCCGGCCTGGGGATTGGAGCTTCCCACTGAGACCCACATCACTAAGGAGCCGCTGCCCTCCCAGCTCTGCCCTGGGCCCTTGTTCAAGAGCCACCAGGGCCACAGGTGAGGGTTCAGCGGGTGCACCTGCAGGCTGCCTGCAGGAATTGAGTTCTTGGGGTCTGTTGCTCCCCTCCTCGTGAGGATGGGTGGAAGAAAAGAGCCATCCAAGTGGCTCTCCTGGTGACAGGCAGGCTGGCCTCTAACCTAGCCTAAAGTGGGCAGCACAGGAGCCCCTTGGGACTCAGTGTCTCTGGTGGTCAGCGGCTGTTAGGGGCTGTCAAGGAAGGAGAAGCCCTGTCAGCCAACCACAGGACAGCCTGGGGCACTAGGGGGCTTCAGTGGCAGGGCTCACCCACCATCCCAGCTCTGTGCCTGACCTGACACTGTGATCCTCCTGTCCCAGCCTGCAGGCAGACGATTAGACCCCAGTGACACAGAAATTACAAAATTCATGAGCTTCTTGCTCAATTGTCAGCTTTTTCAATTTTTTTTTTTTAGTTCTATATTTTCCCCGAAGTTCAAAGTGGTATCCCGTGCCCTCTTCCTGCCCAGGAAGCTGCAGCCAGAGCCAGGGTTTTGGAGTCCTGTTGGAACATGCACCCCCAGGGCCAGGCCACCCAGGGCCCAACCAAGGCAGTGGAGGGCAGGGAACACCTCTGCTCTCCACCCTGTCCCCCTACAGTGGTGTCTGCAGATTGATGGCTGGGGGGACCCTCACTGGGCACAAGTGGGCCCCCCTCCCCATCGCCCCTGTGTCTCCTAATGCTGTCTTCTACCTCACCTGCAGCCCACACTCCCTGCTGTCTCAGGCCCCCACCAGCTCTGGCTCCACCATTGCTTCTGTCCATTGGACTTCCAGTAAGATGATCCCCACGCCTTCCACACAGGTAGACCACACAGGAGCCTGGAGCATGCTGTGGGGCTGTGGTCCCATGACTCCACATCTGCATCCGCAGGGACTGCAGTATGGGTAGTGCCAGGCTTCCCTGGCAGGAAAGGGACTTAGTCCAGGGCCAGTCCCCCACTGTGGGGCCTTCAAGAGACAAAGAACAAACCTAGCCTAGATGTCACAGACTTCTGTCTCCGGCCCTCTCTCCTCAGAGAACAAAGAAAGCCAGACAATCAGGGGACCCAGAGAAACAGAACCAAAGGACCTAGAGAACCAGAGGAGAACCAGGAAACCAGAGAACCTGGGGACCAGAGAACCAGAGGACCAGAAGACCAGAGAACCCAGAAAACCAGAGAAAAATAGAACCAGATACCCAGAGGACCAGAGGACAAGAGGACCAGAGAACCAAAGGACCCACAGAAGGAAGGACCAGAGGACCAGAGAACCCCTCTTGGGAGAGCATGGCACAACCCCAGGAGAAGTGGGGACATGCAGAGAGGGCTCTGGGCTTGGAGCCCAGCCGCCCTGTAGCGAGATTTTCTGAGCAGCCTGGGCCAGAGGCAGGCACTGACAAATGGGGACTTCCTGCCACCAAGGAGACTGGACATGAGAACGCCAACACCAGGGAGAGGAGGAGGAGCCAGGTCGGGTGGTTACAGTGCAGTCGCCGACCTGATAAACCCAACTAAGGGGCTGGTTGCAGTTTTGAGTCCAGACAGCAGTGGGGCCCTGCAGCCTCAGGTAACAGGGAAGCCATGTGAGTGAGTCAAATCGCATTTCACGGTGACCCTGCTGTGGTGGCACCTTCGTCCCGTGGACATTGGCATGCCGCATGTGCCTGTGGAATCCAGCGAGTTCCCACAGAGCCCTGGGCCTGATGTGCTGACCATTAGCCAGGCATCGTGGTCAATCAATCCCAGAGCCAGGGGCTGCAGCCTCGGGGAGCCAGACACGGGGCTGGGGCTCTCATTACTCCCAGCCCCCTAAGCTCCCAGCCCCCGAACTCCCTGCCTCCAGCTCGGAACAGTCACCTGCTGCCCCAGCCAGGTGCCGGGATTGTCACTGGCTGACGGGACGTGCCACAGCCGAGAACTCAATCACCAGCCAGCTCGACCATGGCCAGGAGGCAAGCAGAGGAAAGGAGCCCCAAGTCCTCAGCATCTGGTCCAGGAGATAGAGGTGGAAGACCCCCAGGGCTGAACCAGCTTCGAGAAGCCTCAGCCTGGGGGTGCTGGCAGAAGGACCTGGTCCCCCAAATGGAGCCCAGGTTCCCAGCAGTGCTGCTCATGGCCGTTACGGAGCTCTCAGATGTCCCTCAGGGTCCTCCTTGCCCACACGCAGACAGAGGTGACTGCCACACAGGTGAGGACACTGTTCCGGTCAGGACCCTGGACACAACTCCAACCCAGACACACAGTCCTGCGGCCCAGGCTGTGCCGGGGACCTGCCCTGCTGTCTGTCCTATCTGGCCTCCAGGAACAAACATGAAGAACATTTACCACAGCAGCCTGTAGGTCCCCATGGGTGACACTCCCCACCTGGGCTCTGGCCCTGCCACTCACCAAACACCTGGCCTCTGCATGTGGTCCACACACTGCCTCTCCTGGGGCGGCCCCACGACTGATGCTCCACTTAGGCTCTGTGGAGAGACCAGACCTGCTCAACAGCAGCAGCACCCAGAGGAGGCGCAGACAGCTCGGCCTGACGGGGAACACGTGCATTCCAGAGGACAGCTCACAGGCTGCAGGGCTGGCCCTCCTCTCAAAGGGGACTCCAGAGCCTCCCTTCATGTTACCCACCGGGGGACAAAGGGCAGATTGCAGGGGGCACCAGTGTCTCGAGCTACAGAACAGTGGCTGGAGCCACTCTACTCCTCGACCTAAGGCCCTGCTGGCGGGGCCTGGCAGCTGAGCCTGGCTCGGGCTCCAGCCTCAGCCTCCGAGGAGCACGCAGCCTTCATCCGGGGAGCTCCGCGGTGCCGGCAGGATCCAGGGCCTGCGGCTGAGGGCCGAGGTCCCTGGCGCCTGGGGCTGCTGCTCATGGCGGCTGCTTTGTTCTACCCCTCAGGCGCCTGTGTTCCCACAACTGGGGGCGAAGTCCCTGTGGCTCAGTCTCCAGCCTCTGACTCACTTTCTCCTTCCCGTGGGTGATGGCACTGGGAAAGGGACACCACGCCTGGCAGAGGTTCCCAGAAGGAAGGTTGCACCCCTCCCCGTGACAGGTTCTCTGCACCAGCTCACTGCACAGCAGAGTCCGGGGTGTGTCTGTGCCCCTCGCCACAGAAGCAGTGGAATCGCTGGACTGGGGAGCAGGCAGCCTCCCCAGGGGCCCCCACCCCAGGACTCTCATCCAGTGCAGCCGCGGCCACCCCTCCTGGGCCTCATTGCCTGGCAACACGCCTCTGTGTGGACACATGCAGCCGTAACCCTCTGGGCTCCGTTTTCCTGAGAGGTCTGGTTCACATGGTGCACACCAGAAAACCCCGGGATCCAGGCTGGCGACTTCCTGCCTCCTGGTGACGCCTCAGGAGGTCCTTCCCAACAGCTGGTGCCCCAGTTCTCTTTCTCCTCCCACACTAGGGGCAAAGGACACAATCTCCACCGACCTGGGGAGAAATGACACAAGGGACCAGGGAGAAAGCGGCCAGGGGGTTAAAAAGCATGCACCTGAGTCTACCTAAGCCAGCAGCTCCTGCAGGTCCGGCTCACCAGTCCCACCAATGCTCCAGCCCTGCAGGACCTGAGAATCAGTGGACAGGCTGCGAGGGGCGCCTGCACAGCTGACCCGCAGCAACCCACCTGCGTCCCCGAGCAGCAGCCCTTCACCTGCCCGCCAGCCTGGAGACGCAGGCCCAGGCAGAAGGCTCGGTTCCCGCTGGGCTTCGGGGACAAGGCTCCAGTCACAGAGCCGAGCTTTATGGACTTCCCTTGCCTGGTGCAGGCCTACGGCAGCTCCACGAGCACTTCATTTCACAAAGATAAATTTAATTAAGTCCTCTCGTGCCTTTCCTCACGTGCTCAACACTGTGAAGCAGCCTTCCCCTTTGGCTCCATGCAGAGTCTTTAGTGTGGAGAATTTGCGGGTCGCCCTGCAGGCCGGGAATGCTTCCCTACCCGGGAGAAGTCCCGGCAGGAATCCCGGGGGGAATCAACACACTTGTAGACAAAAGCCAGTTTGGTTTTTTTTCCAAAACTGCAGATTAATTAAAGGGCATGTGCTTCTAGCACGAGGGAAATTTCCCAGTTTGCTGCAGGATAATGTGGCCTGTGCTCAAGTTGGTTTTGTGAGAAACTTGGCTACCCCCTCCTTCCTCAGGGCTCCACACAGCCCTTCCTGGTATCCCTGAAGCTTCCATGACACCTGCTTCTCAGGGGTCCTGTCCATTCCTTCCCCTATGGGCCTGGGTCCCCCAAGCTCCAGGTGGACCAGCATCCCGCCTTGGGCTGGAGGTGGACAGCGAGATAAAGATGGGCCGCTCCATCTGGCCCGGGCACTGACAGCCACAGCTACGCCCAGTCTGTAACGGTCCCAGATGGTGTCCCCATCCAAATTAGCCCATTTTTTACCAAGATGGTAATGGGTGTGGAGGCCCTCTGTGTGGAACCGAGTCCTCGCTCTGGTCACTTCTGCCTTGCTCCCAAAATAGCCGTCCACTGGCCATCGCTCGCGCTAACAGCTCCATCTCGATTCAATTACCCCGCCGTGTATTTCTGGGCCGCTGGTCATCATGTGAGGATATAATTGAAAAGCGACCCAGACCTCACATGCCATATTGAGGAAAAGAATTAAGTGAGAAGTAATGAACGCCGCGCATCTCTGCGACCACTTGTAGAGAGGCCTCACCACGTCCCTGTCGAGGGCAGAGAAGAAGTTTGGGGGCGCTCAAGCAGCCGGCAAGCCCACCATGAAGGTTAGGCTGCTCAGTGCCCGTGAGTGCCGCCGGGGCGGCCCCGCCCGCGCCGGGGACGACGTGCCCGTGTTCTGAGCACCTTTGCGATTTGAGATGTGGCAATTCTCCGGTTGCAGACCCTGCAAATCAGAGCAGTAACTTCATCACGTAGCGAGCGTGGTGTGGACAGTCCTCCTCGCGCAGAGCAGTTTATTTTCCTTTCTTTGTATGTGGCGAGCCGACCCCACACTTTGGACAGAAATAAAAAGCTCCACATTTAAAACAGCATCCAGGTCAGGAGCCAATAGCGGGGCTGGTGCATTTGGGCCCCAGCACAGTGCGGGCAGTGAAGCAGCAGGGGGCAGGAGCCTGCCTTGCAGAGGGCACCCTGGCCCTCGTGCGCCGGGAGCACTGTGGTGCCGTGAGGGGCCTTGGGCTCCCCGCAGGCAGCAGGACAGGGGGCCCCGGCGGCGCCAGGTAGCCAGTGGGCGCCCAGCGCTTCCTAATGCGGAGTTTTCAGGAAACCTGGACAATCCCTGTCCGCCGAGAGCTCACTTGGCAGCAGAAGAGAAGGGCCTTTCTCACGGCCGGCTTTCCCATTCCCGGACTCAACGCCTGGCCTGCAGCGCTTGCAGAGAGATCCACAGTGGGCTCCCACTTCAGGGGTCAGTCCGCGCTTGCTTGGCCTTGCTGTCCTGGGCCTCCGCTGGCCCAGGACGTCACGCTGGGAGCAGTTGGCAGAGGAAAGCGGCTCACTCGTGACAGCTAGAGACAAGGAGGAGCGGAAGAGGAAGAGGCCAGCAGACATACCGTCCCCACGTCTCGCCCTTGTGCCCACCTCTTCAACCACTGCCACCCGGTGGCCCATGCAGCTGGGCCCTATCTATGGGCTATCGGGACACTCAGTCCATGCAAGGTGGCAGCTGGCATTAGCCGCCTCACCTGGAGGTGGAAGCAGAGATTCCGCAGGCAGAGCCACAGAAGCCCTGCCTCCCAGGAAGAGGCAGACTCCCCGGGAGGCTCCTTCCCACAGCCCCTGCTGCGTCGTCTTCCCAGTGGCCCCTTCATCTGGGGCCTGCTGACTGTCAGGGCATCATTACCAAGCCAGAGCATCTGCAGGATACAGCTCCGAGAAGCACTTTCCTGGGGCCTCCATCCTCAGCACCTGGCCACACCAGAGGGTCCTGCCCAGGGGCCCTGGGGCTTGGCCAGCCCACGTGGCTCTGGGTTTTGTGGGCCCCAGGAGGGCACCAGAGGCTCAGGGCCGAGGCTCAGGGCCCAGGCCCAGTCCCATGGCCAGCCAGCCAGTGTGGTCCGAGGCCCGCACCACCTGGGGACAGGGCAGCCTCCACCAGCCCTGACCGCTGTCCAGCTGACCAGGACCTGACGCACCCCTGCAGGGCCCCAGCAGGTCTTCTTACGTGGGGGCAGGGCCCACTGAGCCCAGAGCTCAGCAGAGGCTGCTGGCTTTCAGGGAAAGGTATGGAGCCGTCCCTACGCAGGAGCCCAGTTTCCGGAAGAGCGGGCCCAGGAGGTGTCATTTATTATGCATTTTTGTTTAATGGATATTCATTATTTTTATTCATCTCATCCTGCAGCTATGTAAATAAATGCAGCATGACACTAGTCCTAAAGCAAAATGAATTATGAAACAATCTCCCAAGGAGGGATGTCAGGCAACCCCTGGCAGGACTCCATGGTGTGGGGCTGGCCCTGGCCACCTCTGCCCTCCCTGAGGCCTGAGGAGCAGGTCTAAGACACAGTGGGAAGTGCATTCCCACCCAGCACTGCAGGTGCTCCACACTACAGCTCCCAGGAAGCACATGGGCGGAACACACTCTGGGGCCCCTGCAGCCCTGTTGGCCTGGTGATGGTGGCCAGGGAGATGGCAGGAATGAGCCTCTGCCCTGGGAGGGCTCAGACCCCTGAAGACACTGTGACCCAGTCATACTTGCCCATGTACTGCCTGCTGTGCCAGGCTCTCCAGCCTGGCTGTCTGCAGATGTTTGATCTCAGCAGCTGGGACAGCATGTGACACATAGGTGCCAGCAACACCACCCTGTGGATAGTGAATTAGTTTGGCTGCCAGAGGGCAGGACTGTCCAGTGGTAAGAGACCCCCTGTGTCAAGGTCCCCCAACACTGATGCAGGCCAGGGCCCTGGGGTGCTGCACCAGGCTGGCAACCACAGACCCCAGCTCCCTCCATCCCAGAGGAGCATCCAGGCCCAGCTCTCAGGGACTCAGGGCCACATGAGGAGGCACGTACATGAACCCACACAGCAGCAACCGATGTGGACAGGGTTGCTGTGCTCTGCCACCTCGCTGCCAGGCTATGCCTCAGCTGTCCTCTCTGCAGGGTGATGATGGGCCTCCTGCTGGTGAGCTGTGAGGCTGGTGCTGTGTCCCAGCAGACCCTGCAGCAGAGGCCCTGCGTGAGTCACCTCGGAGAGCCCAGAATGCTGCAGCGAGGCCCGGCCGTGTCGGTCACCCAGCTGCTGGCTGCCTTCTTCCACAGAGCGACCACGGCATGACACCACCAGCCGGGGGCTGCAGTGGGCGCCTGTGCTTTCCACACGGTAGGGCTGACATCTAAGCTGGAAGTATCTCTAGGGCCAATGTTCCCTCAGGCCGTCCTTACAGGACAGATGGCCACTTTCTCGCTGTGTCCTCAGGGGGCCAAGAGGTAGGAGCTCTGCTGTGTCTAATGAAGACAGCGACTCTGGTGCAGCACACCCTCCCCCAGGACTTCCTCTGACCCTGTTAGTTCCTTCAAAGTCCCCAACACAGCCACGCACAGTCAGGGCTTCAGTGGGGCTTGGGGGGCACATGTGCCAGCCATAGCTTTCATCCAGGTGATCCGAGCTACAGCGCTCTGATGAGGGTCGAAGGCAGAGGCTGGAGGACGTTCCAAGAGCTCAGGAGAGGGGACCCCAGGGCGTCTGTCAAGGGCTCAGGGCCCTTGGGGCGCTAGGAGGGGACCAGGTCCCCGTGGCCTGAGCAAGGGCTGGACAAGACCAAAGATGGAAAGGCCCGGCCGGCTGGATGTTAGGGCTAACCCCAGGCCCAGCCAGGGGCTCAGGATGCGGCCCTGGGTCTGCAGGGCCGGTGTCCCACCACAGCCAGCTCTGGGGACATCGAGCCCTTCCAGGTGACATTGCCAGCGGAGCAACGTGCCGGATGAGCTGCAGCTCCCATGCTTGGGGTGAGTTGTCATTTTATGGGTAATAGATCATATCACACATGAGAAGAATTCATAATACAGAGACGAAGAAAAACAATTTATTAATGTTAATAAATCCTCCAATAAAACTTCCAGGAGGACCTATAGTGATAAATTGAATAATTATGAGTATAATTATGGCTAACTAGAAGTATAATTTCATGCTAATGCAATAATAATGACACGAAAGTGTAGATCATGAATTTTAACTGCTTAGTTATTTCACACTTCCACAAGTATGGACCAAAAAATCCTCTCTGGATCTGATCAGGCTACATCTGACTGAGATGGGGGAAGTGCTCTCGGATTGACCAGGCATCGCTGGAGGTGCGTTACTGGGCTGCAGAGCGGCCCTGCGCTAATCAGCAGCTTGAGGCGCGGGGCTGTGGAGGCAGGCGCTCGGAGGGGCAGCATTTTTCTGAGCACACCCCTGATTAGTTCCACACACAGTGATCATCCTGAGGACAGCTCACAGGGGCTGGCGGGGCCCTGCATTCAGCCCAGATCTTTCAGGAGGGTGCTGGAGGGACAGGCAGGAGCAGTGCAGGACCCCAGGGCACCTCAGGGCGTCAGGACGACCCAGGGCTCAGTGGGCTGGGAGGGCAACAGCCGGGCTTGGGGCCCAGGCTCCTCCTGACGCACACACCCCATCCCACTGGCCTCCAGCAGGCGCTGAGAACTGTCCTTGCCTCAAGAGGTGCTGCGTGCAGCCAGGAGAGGCCAGGCCCTGGGACTCTGTGAGGCAAAGCTGCACAGAAGAACCCGGAGCAGGTGAACCCGGAGCAGGTGATCCTGGAGCAGGTGAACCCGGAGCAGGTGTGCTGCACCCTGAGGAGGCGGGAGTCCTTGCGCTGCCTGGGGCGCCCTGAGCCAGCTCTGTAAGGCTCTTGCGGGGTACCCAGGGGGCCGGTGGGGAGACAGGGAGCAGCGGCTTCCTTTGGACACCAGAGGGCTTAGCACATCCGGGCTCTAGAGGCCCCGCTGACCCCGTTTAAGCAAAGCCGGCCAGTCCTGTGCCTCCACCCCGAGCCCGTGCCCCCGGCCTCCCGGCCACTGTCCCTCGGTCTCAGCAGCGCCCTCCGGATGGGTGCCCCGTGCTCGGCTTCCCCTCCCCGTGACCGCCAAAGCTGAGCGCCTTCTCGCTCTCATTCCCTACCCATACGTCTTCTTCGGTGAGTGCCCTGTGAATATTTTGCTCATTTTTTACCGGGTTGTTATTTTCTCGCTGAGCTTTGTGAGAGTTCTTTATGAATTCCGGATCCAATTTCTTCACCAAATTTATGCCTTACAAATGTCTTCTGCCTGTCTGTGACTGGTCTCTTCGCTCTATTAATAATCTTTTGAAGACCAGAAAGTTTTAGTGCTAACCAAGTCCGATTTATCAGAGTATCTCTTTGCTGGGATTAATTTTCGACAGCATATCTATGTGTTACTTGCTTCAACCAAGATGACAAAAGACTTTTCCTGTCTAGAGTTATAGAAATTTTAAAGTCTAGATTTTATATTTTAGGATAAGATTCAGTTTGAATTAGGGATAGACTGAAAAGTTTCTTTTTTGGCATGTATATCCAAACATCGGCTCTGTATCTTAGAAGACTTCACATTCTCTACTAAATGGCGTGTGACGCTTGTCAAGGCCAGCTGTCACACACTGCAGACCTATTCCTGGGCCTGCCGCCCCGCCCCGCTCAGCTGCACCTCCATTTCTAAGCCCCTTCAGTCTGTCCGAGTCCACCCCGGACAATCACGAAGTCAGGCATTGTGGCCTCTGGCTTTATTCTTGGCTCCAAGTTCTGAGGGATACCTTAGGTCCCCGACACGCTTATGGGACTTTTAGAGTGGCCGGGCCAGTTTCCAGGAGACACCAGGCCGGGCTGTGGCTGGCTGTGTGCTGAGTCTAGTCCTCCCTGGGCTTCTGTGTCTCTGCTCTGTCCCCGTGTGTCTCCCTACGCAGTGCTTGGGCCCGGCGGTGCCGGGTCTGGACCTACGAGCTCAGCTTCGCGCCTGGCAGTCCGGGCTCCGACACTACTGCAAGCAGCAATGTGACTGGATTTGCGTTAAAATAGGATGCACTCTTATCTGCAATAGCGCTAAGCTCACCTCAGATTTCTAGTGGCCAGGATGGGGAGTCACTGGCTTCCTCCGGCGCTGTCAGCCCTGGGTGTCGCTTCCTGCTTCCTTTCAGCTTCGGAACGGGGTGTGTGCTTGTGTGCGGGTGCTCCCCTGTGTGTTTCCCCGGTGCACTTCACTGTTAGAAATTCCGGTCGGCGCCAAGAGCACAGGCCCAGTCCCACCCTGGCCCGGGAGTCCTCCCGTGGAGCGGCATGCAGACTTGGCTATCGCAGACACACTGCCCTTCCGCTTCTAGTTATGAAACTTTTATCATGAAGACATCTTCAATCTTGTCAAGGCCTTTCTTCAGCCACTGAGATGACGGTATGCTCTCTGCCCTGGTTGCTAGTGTAGACAACCGCGTTGACTGATTTTCAGATGTTCCGCAAACCTTGCCCTCTGGACACAGGTCCTGCATTGGCTGTACGTGGCCACACTGCTTCAGTTTGGGGCGTCCTCCGACCGTGTCCTGAGCACTGTTGTCCGGAGTCCTCTCCTGTAGGGGCCCTGCTTGTGTCTTGGTAACCCAGTCAGCTGGCTGTGGGGCTGAGGTGGCAGGTGTCCCCCGCCCGCTGTGAGGACGGCGCCCGGAGCCGACACCCCGCTCCTGCCGTGAGCCCGCCGCGCGGAGCTGTTATGGGAGACGCGGCCTCGCTGGAAATCTCTTCAGAGCGGCAGGGCCGGCTCGTGCTTTCTCTTTGTTTGCTCCGTCCTGCTTGCTTTGCCCCGCGGGGCTCCTTCTCCCCAGCGACGCCCGCCCGCGTCTCCCCACAGCAAGTCGCCCTGAGGAACTCAGGGCGCGTCTGGAAAACTGTGATCTGTGCCGTTTTGATTTTATCTCAGCTCAAAGTGCCTTCAAATTTCCCTTTTGATCTCTTTTCTTTGACCTTCGGGGTTATTTAGAAATGTGTTATTTAGTTTCCAAATGCTTGGGGATTTTTCAGGGCTCTTTCTCTTATTGATTTCTAATTTCATTCCACCGTATTCCGTGACAGCCTCTGAGGACCTAAATCCTTTCAGCTTCGCTGTGACTTTCAGGACCCTAGGCGGGCCGTCGCCGGTGCGCCAGCGAAGCTCCAGCCCGGCGGCCCGCAGGTGGCGTTTGGCACACACCCGTGTCTGCTCTGCTACTTCCTGCCCACCTCTTCAGCAATTATTAAGAGAGCACTTTGGAGATCTCACGCCGTCATTGTGGCTTTTTCCAAACTTTTCTTATCACATGAGCTTTTACTTGATGCGCTTTGAAGCTTTCTTGCCAATAGCGTAGCATTAGGGCTCTGAGTGACCTTGGAGACTTCGTGGCTTTATGCTAAAGAAGTGACACCCCACCCAGTGATGACGCTCTTGGCTGGGAGCCCAGCACAGGCGGCCCCGGCGCAGCACTGCGTGAGCGCCAATGCCCACTCCTGTCGCCCCCTCACTCGGCACCACTTGTATCTGAAGTGCGTTCTTGTGGAAATGTGGGTCTCACACTTTAACTGCCCTGACTCTTCATCCCCGCGAAGAGACACAACTCATGCTTAATTTCAAAGTCACTGTTGTGTCCGTCACCTTGCCAACTGTTTTCCATTTCTGTCTTTTATTCTTCGCTCCTTTTGCTTTCTTCTGAGTTAATGGCTTTCTGTGTCCTCTGCTCGGCTGCCTTAAGTCCATTCCAGCTGTCCCTGCGGTCGCTCTGGGCTCAGACCATCCAGCTCCACCTCCTCACCACGCACTGCAATCCACCCCCACCTCCTCACAAGAGAGGAGGGCGCTCGCGGTGCTCCTGCCTGCTGTCTCACTTACTCCTTCGTAGCATGTATAAACCCATCTTTACGCATGCCATAAACACAAAAGGCACTGTTATGAACCATGTTTGGCCGCAAGTTGAAATTAATAACTCAGTTGAAACAAACCAATGGACTAAGCACCCACTGACCCAAACTAAGAAGAAAGAGGGTGCTGCGCCTGCTGTGTGTTTCATGAAACATGGAGAGCCCTGTCACCGCTAGAGTGCACGACTGTCCTCTGAGGACAGGACCAGTGACCGCTGTGTCCCGTGACAGCAGTAACAGGTCCTGTAAGAAATAGAATAACTAATGCTCCACTAGAGACTCAGCGGCAGGCCAGGGCCCTTTCCACCGGAAACTGGGTCAAAAGCAGACATCCCGGCTGAGAGTGACACACACCTGAGAACCCATGGATCCCTACTAAGGTAGGGTGCTGGGGGGCAGAGAGCTGCTTGACAAAGAAGTTTTTGTGAATTATGGTCACGAAATCCAAAAAGTCATGAAGAGCTATAAAAAATATGGATGACGAAATAAGAGGAGGCTGAGGAGGAGCAGGTGCCACTGGGAAGGACTGTGATTCCCAATCCCAGCCCAAGGGGGCCAGGGCAGGGAACGCCATGGCGATCTTTCCTCACTGTGCCACCCGGCCAGCTTCCTCCTGGGCTTCGCCTTTGGAGCAACACAGTCAGATGGGGAGCAGCCGTGGGCCACTGTGAGGAGCCAGCCAGCCAAGGCCCATGGGGTGGCTGCAGTGTCTCTGCCAGGAGAAGTGTCAGACACGAAACTGCCACACCAGGCAGCGGGACACCGCTTCATCTCATTCAGACCACACTGGCCCATGCAGCCGTCCCTGGTCCTCTCTGCAGCGCTGCGGGGTCAGATACCAGCCAGAGAACTGAGGAGGAGGGCCGGGGCCACATACCCGAGGCAGACCCGACACCATGCCCGTCACCCCTGCCTCTCTCAGAGTGGACTTCTGGCTGCTGCTTCTTAGGTGCTCAGGGAAGGACACTGACCCAGGAAGCTTAGGGAAAGGGACTTCCACTTACAAGCCAAGACGGAGCCTCGGCTGGAAGGGGCCACGTCCCTGTTGGCTGAGGTTTTCCAGAATAAGAAAGGAAGGGAGGGAGAGAGAGGGAAGGGGAATGGGGAGCACCTCTCCTCGCAGCCCTTGGCCCCGTGTGCTGTGGTCCACCGCGGGCCTGGGACACCACGTAATCAGCCGTGAGCACAGGATGCTGGCTGCACCCTCGGGACCAGGCGGGATGCAGATTCTGGCTGTTCCTGGCCCTCTCCCAAGCACCGTTGGGGGCTGGACATGGAGCCACCCGGCTCCTCCACACCTCGTAGGAGCACGCCATGGACACCAGGACCGGGAGGTCCGGGAGCCCCAGGTGACCGAGGCTCCTCCACAGAGCTCCACTTCCTTCACTGGGGGTCTGCAGACTCACCACACAGAGAAGGAAACTGGCACTAAAGAGGCACGGGGAGCACTCATAGCCCGAGTGGGTCGGTGAGGGAGGGAGCCGTCCCTACGCGACTTGGCTAGATTTGCGCTATGACCCACACGGGCCCTGGGCACAGGCTGGAAGTGGGCAGCCATCCCCTGTGACCTTGGGGACAGGTGAGGCAGGAAGACAGCACCATCACTCCCCAGGAGGGCCAAGGTGCAGTCTACACCGGCAAACCCTGGAGCCCTGAGACGGAGCCCGTGGGCGTGTGGCGCAGGACACCTGGGTTCACTGGGCCATGTCCACCCTTAATGCAGCTATGAGCAGGGACTTTTCTGGGGACACTTGGGGGCACCACAGGGGTTGATGGGGTCGGCAGAGCACCAGTTGGACATGGCCTGTGGTCTTCTGGGTACCCCCAGGCTGTGTTTCTAAGGCGGGAAGGGAGGCCTTCACCCCAGATGCGTCTTACCCCGGGCCTGCCTGGCTTCCAGCCTGCTCTGGAGGTGTCCAACACATTGGCTGTCCTTGTCCGCACTGCAAACACAGCCTTGTCACTGCCGGGCCAGGGCGTGTTCCAGAATTTCCTGCAGGTTCTGAGCAAGGGCTGCCACGTTCCCACTGGGCCTTGTTTCCGTGGCCGGCACCAGGGCAGGGTGCTTGCTCTCCAGCTGCAGGATGAGGGGTCCCGACTGGCCAGAGTGGGCTGCGCACTTGCGTTCTGGCTCACTGGCAGCGGTGCCAGCAGCAGGCACCGCCCCAGCCCTGTCCGCCCCAGTATGGACAACCTGTTCCTGTGTCCTGGCTCTGCCAGAAAACACTTCATCTGGCTCCTTTGAATTATTTTTCCAGAAAGGATCCATTTTCCATGGAAATTCTTGTAGGATTTATTTCATTCCTGCAAGTCATTACTTTGTCATGAAAAGTTCCCAATATTCCAATGGACAGCTGACTCACCTAGGCCTGGCCTTCGGTCACAGAGCAAAGGTGAACCTACCCAGCCCTGGGCAGAACCATTTGCTGGACTCGTCTCCTTTCCCTAAGAGTGAGGTCCCAGATCAGGGTTCTTATGAAATTTGGGCGAAGTCAGGGCCCGCAGGGGCCCTGCGTGACCCAGAGCCACAGAGCACCAGGGCACGGGGACCCCACTCCAGCTCTGCTCCCTCAGTTTGTTCTGCCTTTCTGTGCCTGTGCTATACACTGTGACAGCAGGGAACGTGACCTGGAGGCTTCCACGGTCTCGCCCCGCCACGCCCACCGGGCTCTGCGCTCCCTGGACAGCCCCAAGCAGCACCCGTGGTCCCGCCTCTGTCCTCCAGTCTGGACATCGGAAGCTGCCCGCCAGGCCCTGGAGCCCCCGAGGAGGAGCCGCTGTGCAAATAGCTCTGAGCTAACAACTCACTCTGAGAAGACACCATCGGACTCAATCAGGACCATGGTCGGACACCAAATCGAGTAGAGAGGAGCCACTGAATTCCCAAAAGCTGCTTCAGAGAAACAACTCTGAGGCCAGGAAAATGCACATTTGCAGGGATTGATGAAGACCCGGACACCTGCACTCCTAGCCTGCCTCCGTGGGCTCACCATGGGACCCAGAGCACCCCAGGCCAGGGTCTGCAGCTGTCCACAGGCCTTTCAGAGCTCCGGACCTGTGGAAGAGGGGTCACCTGCAGTGGCCACTCCTTCACCAGAGCCGTGAAGATGCTGTGTGCCCAGGTGGCCTCCCGGGCACAGGATGCAACAAGCATCACATCCCTGCTCTCAGGGCAGGACGCTGGGCTCTGCCAGGGTACAGGCCAGGTAGCGTGGGCAGTGACCAGGTATGAAGGGTGCAGGGAGGATGAGGGCTGGGGAAAGGCTGAGGGCTGCAAGGGTGCAGGCTGGACTTGGGACTGAGGTAACGGCAGGGCCCCACATTCCTCCTGTCTTTTGTTTTTAAGAGAATAAAAAATAATAATAAAATTAGAAATGATACAGAATTTCACAAGAGGATGGGAATTAAGCAATGTTTGTTGTATTGCATAGTGTCATCTCCAAATTAGTTGTCTGGATTACCAGATTATAAAATTGATCAAAAAAAGAAGAAGAAGAAAAAGAAATTAAGCATTAATTGTTTCTTTCATTGGATAAAAAAGACGTGGTATTTTTACACAGTGGAGTATTACTCAGCTATACAAAAGATAAACACAGAGCCTTTATAGGTAAATGGTTGCAACCGCAGACCATACTCGTAAGTGAACCAAATCAGACCTGTGTGTGTAAACATCATATTGTCTCCCTAGTGTGAGAGTAAACAGAAAGAATAACTAAAATCCGAA